>JAJOZX010007131.1:170000-229600 GCA_023014485.1 Bathynomus jamesi | reverse complement strand
AAAAATAAACTATATCTATCCTTCTCTCTTCTCTCCTTCTCTCTCGCTAAGATGCTGGAATTTGTCGGAGATATGTCCCAAATTACGTCAAATTATATATATATATATATATTATATTATATGTGTGTGTGTGTGTGTGTGTGTGTGTGTGTGTGTGTGTGTGTGTGTGTGTGTTCTAAGTTTCTGAATTCCAATTAGTAATTTTTTTAAGCTTTTCACAATTTCTCCTACGAAATAGGATGCCCATTTATCTACCAACCAACCAGACATTTTCGTGCATTTTCACGAACTAAACACATTTTATTCACACTCCGGCACACTATTTGAGAGAAACATGTGCCCATATTTTTCCTTTTGCCTAGCAAACGATACTCGTCTCTAAATTCTATTAAATACTCACGCAGACCTTTAGCCACAATCTCACTACAAACCTCGTCATGATATATATTAATATAGTGGTAAAATACTTAAGATTGTCCATGATGACAAGATTTACTTTTTCAACCGTAGGGTACGAGTAGTCGATATGGTGTAACACAGTGGTGCACAAACTTTTTTGATGTGAAGGCCAAACCAACCATCTGTTTTATATGTAGGGGCCAGATATATAGATATTCTATTTTTTATAAATATGCATTTTTATAACCAGGGGTAATATTTCAGATTTTTCTTTGGGTAGCTACCCTTTTCATGTGAAAAATGTGAATTGAAAAGACCCGTGGGGGGCCACATTTGGCCCGCGGGCCAGGGTTTGTGTATCACTGGTGTAACATGATATAATACCGCTTGTCACACCATTCATCCACAAGACTCACTACCCATAACCGCTGCTTATCTTCTGAACGTGTTGTTTCTTTTACTTCACGGTATATGTAAGTTTTTATAAAGTTTAGCCCTTCAACATACAACACATCACTTGTACCACGAAATCCAGCAATGCTCTCGCCAGATTAGCCGTGGATTATTTGTACCTCTTGTTCCTTCGCACGGTTCAATGTAACCTTAAAAGCATCAAAGGATGGTAGAATAGGGGTCTTTCAGTGTTCACTACATCTTCACACTTTACCGAATACCACTTCATAAAACTCGAGTACGCAATATTAAAGGTAGCCATCACTATTTTTCGTCTAAGTGAGAGAATACACATCTGAGATCCATGGCTTGCACCGCTCAACTGAACACGCAGGGGTAGGGATATGCACAGGTAGTAGCAGGAGGCACGTGACCGATCATACAGGGGGCGGTGCTTAGGACAGATAACTCAAATGAATGAATTTATTAATATCTTACCCCCTGTTAATTTCTAGGAGAAAGAATAAGCGCGAGACATCCCATTATAAAAGTTACGCCAGGAATTCCAGGGGTACAGGGGCACAATAGTACCCCGATGTTTAGTTAACTTTAAACTTGCTTTTTGTTGTGTTAAAACCAATTACTTATTTGAGGTTTAATAGTTCTTCCTCTTTCGAGCTCTGTTATCTGAAAGCCCTTCACTCTGTGGTCCTTAAGGTTTTCAATCCTATTTATTAATGTTGTCTTTAAAGGACAGGACGTAGAAGTGAATTCTTACTGTGATAACTTTATTCTCAAATGCTAGGAGTTAAGTTTCTTTAGAGGAGTATTGGGCTGGTGAAGGAGAGAGTAGGTCTTTTCTTACAAATCACACTTTTATAGTATTCAATTCTTGAGTGAAATCCTATCACTGCTAAATTTTACATACAAGTTGTATGTCAGTTAGGCATTTGAACGATACGTTTTTGTAACACTGAATTCGATGTGTAACATTAGCGCAACTTCTCCAGATTGATATATATATATATATATATATATATATATATATATATATATATATATATATATATATATATATCGATAATAGAAGAAAGCAGTTTTAGTATTTTGGTAAATATATTTATATTTAGATGCCATATTGACGTATTTGACCAGTGGCGAAAATATATACATATGTACAACGGATCAGAGAAATAAAGAGATTAACACATGGTTAACAAGCATTGATTAAAAGCGAAAGACATTTTAACAAGATATTGTTAATTTTATACATTCCATATTCTATTCCTACTACTACTAATGGGAAAAAAACCCTTGGTTTAACTTTACTTGTTCTAATGCTAGCAGCAACAGAAATGAGTTTTTCAGAAATTTACGTTGTCAGCCCTCTCCTGGCTCATATTTGTGCCCGGAATCGTGCAAAATCTGTTCCTCGAGTCGCCAAAATTTCCTTCATGCAATAAAATTGTGAAAATCTATACAATTCTAAATCTTCTCGCTATTTCTGGCATATAGTTAAGAACCTTTACATCAACTTTACATGTTCTTCCTCTCTCACCTTTTCCAATCTGGCTCAGGAGCCATCTCTTCTCTTCACAAAGCTGAACTATTTGCTCGAACTTTCGCTTCCAACTCAACCCTGAACGATTCCAGTGCTATTCCTCCGACATACTGTAATTACGTCTGAAACAACCACAATCGCCTCATTGTGCTTACTGTGTTCAAAAACAAATTCATGCCTAAAGACACCTTAGCCGTGGAAAACTCTTTCGTCTTTGTCTTTCATCTGATACTATTCCTTTCTGCTCGAAGTTCGCTTTCATTCAGCATGTCCTAAAGAAGGGTGATCACCCTCAACCCTCCAACTATCTCTTATTTGCTTTGTTTTCTTGCCGTTGTAATGTTTTTGAATCCATCCTTAATAGGAAAAATCTTAATCACCCCTCTTCTTAGTCTTCTTTCAGATCGTCAGTATGGGTTCTACATGGGAAACTCTACAGGCGATCTTTTTGCATATCTCTCTAACTCTTGGTCATCCCCGTTTTGGGATTTCGGTGAAACCTTTGTTAATGCGATATACATATCAAAAGTTTTTGATGAGTCTGGCACAAATCTTTAATTTCGAAACTGCTATCCTTTGGTTTCAATCCTTCTATCTGTACCTTCCTCTCTATTTTCCTTTCGGGACGATCTACCGATGCGGATGTAGCTGGCCACTGTTTTTCTCCTAAAGCTATTAACAGTGATGTTCCTCAGATTCTTTACTGTCACCCACTCTTTAACTTTTATTGATCAATGATCTATTAAGTCGCACTCTCTGGCCAATCCACAAACTTTACCAAATTACACACTTTTCAATGGAATAAATTAAACATTTATGCAAGTGTAAATGATGATATAGTATGATATATTATAATAGCACATCATAAGTTTTATATATATATATATTAATGTAAAGAACGACGCTTGTGTAGAAGAGCGTTCCGCACAAGATGAGGAGGGAGAACGAACAAATGAAAAATGAGGTACCACCCGGGAACTAGCTCTTAATCTTCTATGCTATGGACGTCTTGGTACCTCATTTTTCATTTGTTCGTTCTCCCTCCTCATCTTGTGCGGAACGCTCTTCTACACAAGCGTCGTTCTTTACATTAATTATACTGTGTTGTTTGCAGTTCAAAAAAAAAAATATATATGTGGGCTTTTCTTTATACAGAAAGGAAGGGACAAAGGCGGGTGCCCGCAAAAATGTCCTCCTTTATAAGAAAGAGGGAGCCAAAATCAAGGTCTCCGAGGCTCACAATGCTATTTTTTTCCCATACATTTTGAAAGATTGTGTCGTGTGTAAAATGCATGCATGTGTGGAGAAGAATAGAGGGAGAAGTGTGTGTTTGAGAGCATGGTGGACTGCTCACAGGGTAGATGAGACGCAGAAAAAGCTTAGCTAAGGAGGACAGTGACAGGAGAAACGGGAGTTCCAGCATTCCCTGTCTCCTGCCTAACATTCCCCCTGGAGTACCTCCCTGGTCAACTGGTGTCTACACTCTCCTCGTATATATATATATATATATACACACTCGGTGGTGTAGTGGTTAGCGTCGCTGACTATGAAACCGGGTTCGATACCCGACGGCAGCCGGCGTGCAGCAAAACCCAGCTGTTCATCCTTCCACACAATTAAGAAAGTGGTTGGTAGATAAATGGGTACCCTAGGTGGCCTAGTGGTTAAGACGCTGGGCTGCTGATGGGGCGTGGTTCGGATTCCACGTTAAACTGTAGGTCTAAGGTGGAGTGAAAAGCTTGACCTTCGTCAGAATGAACAATTCGGGCGGAAGCTAACCAAAGGTTATATATATGTTACACTTTAGAATGGTCCCCTGAGAAACTGTTATGTTACATACAGACCATGTATGGAACAAAGAACTCTTCTGGGGAAATTAATTCCACCATAGTTCGAATAAATAATGGTAAATGACAAATACTATAGTTTTTCTTTTTCATGATGGAAGCCCAACGTGGGCAACGAGTCACTCGCAAAGAGGCCCCAAAATATAACTTATCTCACCAGCTAAGCAGATGCGATCCAGCTTTGGGACAGAATCTTGGGTTTAAACCATTGATCCCATCCCAACGCTGGATCTATTCATATCCCCCAGATCCCTCGCCTCACACGTCTATGTTTATCATCATACTTACAGGAACATATTGGCCAGTATGATGCTCTTTATCTTCATTGTCATTGTTGACTGGCAGATTGCTCAGATTCTGTTCAGTTCTACTAATTTTGAATAAACTAGAATTTTCTTGAATAGTATCTGAAGTCTGATAAGCTGGTATCTGATTCTTTGACCTTTATACAATTCTTTGGTACCTTTTACTGCTGAAGTTTCATCAAACCTACGAGATGGATGTAGTTTATTAGCTGCAATTTGCTCTTTTGAAACAGAAAAGGTTAATTCTTAGTTTGGAAGTACCCTTTTAATATGCAGACTGCAGAGCATATGTACACATATTATGTCATTGGATAGGCAATAGTTTATTTATGAACATTGCGGGGTGGAAATTTTATAATTTTGTGTATTTTATAAATAAAAGAATATATTTCATGATACATTTTTGACACCTGTCGTCTGTATCAGGAGCAAATCTAAGCTTTTAGGTTTCCATTTCCAACTTATCAGTAATGTAACATTTCATTCTTCAGGCGAAAATTAGTCACATTTTTGACATTGTAAGGGGAAGGTGGGTGTCTTTGTGTTTTAAAAAGTTACAAGAAGTCCATAGAAGATTAAGAGATAGTTGTCTGGACCACTGACTAAGTAGGCCAGTGAATCACTGTGTATAATGAACATACAATTGCCTACGCCAATGCTTCCAGATTTGAGATTTATAAAATATATCGGAGACCAGTCCACTAACTATGGCTTCTATTATCTTATTGACTGACTCGCCAAGCCTAGTGATAAATCTAAATACAAAATTGCGAATGACACTGGCACAGTTAGGCACCTTATTGACTATAAACAGCATACTGACACTAGAAGGAGCACCACTTACAAATCTTGGAGTCCTTAATAAACTCCTAAAAATATTATTATATGCAACATATAATTTCCTCAAATTATACTGAACACATCTTCAAAAGTGTGCTGAGCCCTTTTACAGATGGAGAAATAAGAACTAGATCACCTGCATACATCAGATGATTAACAATCAGTGTACCAATATAGCAGCCTATTTTACAGGTGTTCAGCACAACAGATAGATTACACTGGTCAACACTCATTTTATTGCCAATCATATTAGAGTAATTTTGGGGTAACTTTGTGGTGCTGATTCCGAATATGACATCGGTTTTGCTAGATTGGCTCTAATTTATGAGATAATTGGTACCCCATTGAAACACGTAAAAATGCAAAAAAATTAATGTTCAGGCGGAGCCGACTTACAAATCGCATTGAAATTGTCTCAAATCATGCAAAAGTAAACACATGAAATACATAATGGCATTTTATTCGGTCTCACCATCTAGAATGTTCCGGTAGTTTCCCATATGCACGCGTTATGGTTACGTTTCCTATTTGTTGAGGGTATTCATTATCTCAAGAACTAGAGCCAAATCGGAAAAACTACTTTCATTTTGAAATTCAGCAACCCCAAAATACCCTAAATTCGTACGAATTTCCTTGGCAACGAAAAAAAAAAGTTTTTTTGTTGACCTGTGTTATCCACATAAACATTGAATAAGTAGAAAGATAATATCCCTCCCTGCCTGACACCATTGGTCACAGAGAATGGCTCTGAATTAACCCCACCCCATCTCACAATCATTTTCTGGTGATTATACCAGAATATTAATATACGGACCAAGTAACCAGGTACATTACGATTTACAAGTTTCATGAATAATTTGTCATGATTAACACGCTCAAATGCTTTAGAGGCATCCAAGAAACACAAAAACACATTAGCATCTAGAGTTTGGTATTTACAGACCATTTCCTTCAAGGCATACACACACATATCAGTACTGTGTTTCTTTTTCAAACCAAATTGGTTATCACTAGTATACAGGTAACATTCAAGTCTATTAATGAGTATATATTCAAACACCTTAGACATAAAACTGGCCAAGGCTATTGGCCTATAGTTATCTTTACTGTTTATTTTACCCTTTTTATCTTTTAGTCCTGGCACCAAAACAACGGATAACATTGTATTAGGCAAAACACCATGTAAACCTGTAAAGCACAAAGATAACAGAGGCACTAATCTGTCTACTAAATTTCAGATGCTCAGCAGAAATACCATCAATACCACATGATTTGTTGCAATCTAAACATTTTATTGCCTGTTTAGTCTCAAATTCACTAACTCTTATATCTGGTCCGGAGTGGACCTCTGGTCCACTCCGGACCAGATATAAGAGTGATATAAGAGTGATGTTGCGTTGTGTTCTATGTTGTGCTAGAGCGGTACAGTCTGTCATAATGTGTTCAATTGTTTGTGGTGTGTCCTTTCACAGGTGGCAGGTGTCGTCTGTGGAGTTTTCTAGTCTGTGTTTATATGTCTGTAAGTTGGGGTGATGTCCACATCGGAATCGTACTAAGTTGACTCGATCCAATCTGCTCAGGCTGATCTCTGACTTGTCAGTGGGTGGCGGCTTCGCACCTAGGACCACATTCGGACCGAGTCGTGTCAGTGCTTTGTGGGTTAGGTGTGTGTGTGTGTGTATGTGTTTTCTGTACTGTGTGATGTCTGTGGGGCGTGGTATGGAATGGAGTAGGTATTTGGTTATAATGTCTCTCTGGTGTTACCTAAATGGTGCGAGGTGTCGGTGCGTGATTGTACATGTAGTGGAAAGGGTGTTGTGGGTTAGTTATCGCTGCTGCCATGAATTGTGTTCCCCTCATGTCTAAATGTTCCATAATTTTCAGTATTTTTGTTTCTGTGTGCAGGTGTTCTATTGGTGTTGTTTGAGTGCATCCTATAATGATAGAAGTGCGTTGTTTTGTATTGTCTATAAAGTGTTTATGTGTGTGTTTGAGATAATGGGTGCCCAGCATGGGCTAGCATAGTCCATAACTGAGCGAATATATTGTTTGTATATGAGTGATGTTGTTTCCTGCTGGTGTTCAAAGTTTGTGCCTGTTAGTACCCTAAGCGTGTGGTTTGCAAAAGATAATGATGTGTTGTATGCAGGGTTGGTACCCAAAAACTCGCCCAAAAACCCAAGCAAAAAAACCCACCAAAAACCCAGAAAAAAAACAACCTAAAAACCCACATCAATTTACCTCTCATAAACTTATTTTTAACTTGGCATTTTTTATAATATGGTTATGCAGTCTTATATATTAACAACTATAAACTATAATTAATGTGATAAGGCCAATATAAACTAAAATTTCCAGAAACTATTTATTTGACATGTTTCATTATGAACCTTATATCTAATACTGTATCTAATTTATCTATCTTCTAATTGGCTACCTATATCTAAAAATAAATCATGTTTCTTTTCAGCTTTATAATTTAAATAATTTAAGTGGTACCAAATATTGATTATTGATCAGTATGTTCAGCATCTTTTGAGCTTAGGTGGCGGTAGATTCGAACCAACATTTCTGCCTTTTTTTTCCCTAACCTATTTCGCATTTTACTCCATACCAAGCCAAACGTTGAGAAAATTCTTTCCAATGATCCGGAACTGGCCGGACAACTATGAATAGATCTCATAAATTTAGCAAAACCTAATGGTAACCTGATCTCTTTTTTTTCTTTCATTTCAACAATTTTCCACCAATTACTAGCTGATGTAGAGCTCACTATACTATCTTTGAATAAATAAGGAGGAAAAATTAGTGCGTCTTTTAAGCGGAATGCATAATATCCTGCCATGTATTCTGAATTTATTTCAATCAGCCATTCTTCAACCTCTTCCTCTTGAACTCTATTCAGTTTTTGTCCTGAAAAATAATAGAACTGTGTGGAAACAAAAATAAAGCTATATAATTATATAATTTATGTTATGGTATCTAATTTATGCTAATTGTTATCTAATATGGCAATGCCAGATGATTTGATTCAGATTAGAGAAAACTCTTCTGCCCATACAGCTGAGTTACCTATGTTTTATATATTGATAGTAGTTAAGCATTTAGGTCCTATTTACCTTCATACTTTGGGTCAGTTATATTTGCCGAAAGATGACATGGCTCCATAGCTTTTTTAAATCTCTTAATAATATCTTCTTTGTATGGAGCTAATTTTTCATCTTAGATTAAATTGAGCTAATTTCAACAGCATCAGATAATGTTGTATTATCAGCCTGCAACTGTAATAAAAAAATAAAAACCATAAAGTTATATATGGCTGAATGAAAACATCTGTAAACATTTAGAATTATGCATTGTTAGAATTTATTGTTTGGTGTTACAAGTTACAACACATATAAAATTAAGTGTATTTTAATTATTTATTAGTAGTGCTTTAGTACAGGATTCTATAAATAAAATGTGCACTATAAGTCTATAAAATATCTTGAAATTAATATTGGTATTTAAAGTTAAGTAATTTTAACTGCATAATATAAACACACCTTATCTAGAGCATTTCCAACAAGTAAGAGTTGTGACTGTAAATTGAGTGCCTCGCTCTGTGTTGATAAGTTATCTATTAATTTTCCGATGTTGTGATCAATGTCTTCAATATGCTCTCCTCTTATTTCTATATATAAAGAGTAATTTGACAAATAGGTTTTTATGCATTCTAACTGAGAATTCCATCTGGTTTCCTTTGGTAGTTGCGGCATCATACCTCCTTTCTCCATTAACCAACCCTAAAATATAAATTTTTATTACAAATATTGCTGGATTTGACAACATAAATAAATAGCCTATGCAACTTATTAATGAGTCGTGAATTAGGATTCACACTGGTGACAGTGCTAATGCTAACATTGACAGTGCTAATGCATAAAAGTAAAGCTGACAGTAGCTAATTTATTGGATTTGTTTTTAGCTTACATGAGGTTGGTGATGGTTTCGGAAATATTGTTAATTTCTACAACATGCTTGAGAACTGATTTTGGGGAGACATCTTTTTCTACCAAGTTTAGATGGTGTGCTGAACAGCCATAAGTAATAAGACTGTAGTTGTCCTCCTTAAGAATTTCTCTCATTCTTATCATTTTTTTTCGTTATCAGTGCATATAGCAAATACCTGAAAATAAAATGTCATAATTCATAAGGAACTGAGCATTTGAGTATACCAAGTGGAGAATTACATTCAGTTTATAACAAATAAAATGTACCTACAAAATAGTTATACTTACATCAATGCCATATATTTCTTTAGTTTTTGTTATTGCTTCTCTAGCTAACTGTACACAATATTCTGCTATCTTTTTTGTACTTCCAGCATCTACTGCTGAAATCAGATATGGCTTTTTTTCCATTATGAATACTGCGCGCAATAATAGGATCATTACCTAATGAACTCCAGCCATCTTGTATAAGGGTAATGGTACAATCATGAAGATTAAGGTCATTGTTCATTTCATGGATTACTTCATCATTAACTTTTATTAACAGATCAGATGCCAACCTTTTCCTGTTTGGTGGTTCATATCCTGATCTTAGACCTTTGATTAATTTTATAATTCTTTATTTTCTAAACGTTGAAGGGTATGTTAGCTGAAAAAAAGAACCTTGCAACTTGTAAATCTAATTCTTCCTTTGGTCCACAGTCGTTCTTACCACAAATGGTGTAATTGATCTTTGCCTTTTATGCTTTATTGGTGTTGAATGACAGAATGTGGATGATGAAGAACCTGCACTGGTGTCACTCATTTCAGGCACATTTTCACTTATAATCTTTGGATCATCTTTGCCAGAAGCCAAAGTTGGAGGAAGTGAATCAGTTTCAACTGATGCTCCAAATTCGAGTCTCGGCATACCTCTTGCCTCATTTTCAAAACATTCCACTTTTCTTTTACTGCATTTCTCTAGGTGATGTTTCACTCTCTCAATTTTTCGAATGATACTTTCTTTGCAATAATTGCATAGTACTCTAGTAGGCTGATCACTTAATAAAGTCACCTCGTCCCATTCGCTAGCTTTAGATCTTCCACCTTTATAGCTCTTTGAGTTTGGCATCTTAAAAATTTAAATTTGAGTTAGGTCTAAATAAAGCTGAAATCTGCTGTTAAGAAATAAAGGAAAGATCTAAAATTAATATGGAGAAAATTCTAATATGTCATTATCATCTCTCATATCTGAACTTTCTGTGAAATAAAGATGTCTTTTTAATATATATTGTAGATTAGATAAATAAATTATTAAAATAATAGATATATTGGGCACTACATAATTATCGAACCTTTCTAAAAAAATTTCAACCCATCAAAAAACCAAAACCCAGCAAAAACCCAGTTGGGTTGTTTTTTTTTTGTGAAAAACCGGGTTTTTGCCAACCCTGGTTGTATGTGACCCCAAGTATTTGGTCCTGTGAGTGTGGGAATGTTGGTGTTGCTTAGTGTAAACTGTAGAGTTATCTGGTGTTCTTTTGTGTTGCTTGTTAGTAAGGTGATGGTTGATTTTGTGGGCGCTACTTTGAGTCCATTGTGTGTGAGCCAGTCTTGTATACTGTTTATGTATGTTTGTAGTTTATTTGTAGCGGTGTCGATGTTGTTGTGGGTGGATGTTAGAGTGATGTCATCTGCATATGATGATACGGTAAGCTTTTTTTCTATGGGTGTTGGAATGTCATGCATGTATAAGTTGAACAGTGTTGGTGAGAGAACAGAGCCTTGAGGGACCCCGTTCGGAAAAAGCTTGTTTTTGGATAACTTGCCATTAAATGTGACATGTGAGTATCTTCCTGAAAGATAATTGCTCAGCCACCTTTTGGTGTTGTACATGTTTGTGTTGAGTATTTTGTTTATGAGAGGGAAGCGTGGGATAGCATCAAATGCTTTACTAATGTCTATTGTTGCTAATAGTGTACGTTGAGTTGGTCGTCTGGAGTTGATGCCATCCATGATGTGCTGCGTGAGGTTAGTGAGTAATGTCGTGGTTGAGTGGTGAGGTCTGAATCCATGTTGAGTAGGCGATAGTGGTATGTGTGGGTTGGTGGTTTATAAGATTAGTCTTTCTTTTACTTTGGAAGGTGTGCATAGTAAGGTAATGGGTCTATAGGAAGCTGGTTCTGTTGGATTTTTGTTTGGTTTGAGTGTGTAATAATTTTACTTGTTTTCCGTATGTCAGGAATAATGCAGTGTTGAATATGTGCTGATGTTTGTGAGAGCTAGTATTCCCTGTGGGCCCAAGTGTTTAAGGTGTATGTTAGATATGTTGTCTGGTTCAGTAGCCTTCGAATTCTTAATGTTTTTGATGATCTTGGTGGTCTGGTCTGTAATGAAGGGTGTAATAGTCGTGTCGAGTCTGTAGGTTTTCTTGTTTCTGGCTGTTTGTCTGTCTGCGTGTTTCCTGGTTGTTGTCTCTGTTTAAGTGACTTATCTTTGCGTTATTGAAAAATTTATTGAAAAATTATTATTTTTTTTTGAGAGAGAGATTATTTAGGTGTAATTTAAGGTTAAGTTTACTTTAAATAGACAGTAATTATAGAAATAATAATGGCCCATTTAGACTGTCAACATAGCTACAGACTTTTTCATTGTAGGCTGCAGTGGTTTTAAGGTTAAAATTTGGTCAGCAGCCAGATTGCTAACTATGGTCAAGCTAAATTCATTAAAATCAATTTAGACTTACCAAAAATGAAGTCGCCAGTTGAACGTCACCCTTTCTGTTTCTAACTAATCCATAAGTTTCATTTAGTTTCCAGATTTGAATTTTATTTGTTAAGGTTTAAGTTACTATTTAACACACTGCTAAGTTATTTATTTATAGGGGCTATTTCCCAGACCTAGGTTTTGCAGTTTAAGTTAGGCTAGGGCTGTATTGCCCTTAAGTTTTTGTTTTTAAAGGTTTAAGGTTTTGAAGGTTTATACTCAAGTTAAGTTAGGGCTATATTGCCTTTAAGTTTTAATAGGGCTATAACAGCCATTTAATTATTTAGTTAGGGCAGTTGTAGCCCGGTTCGAGTTTCTTCTAGGTACCTAGTTTTTTCTCTTACCTTAGTTATATTTTAATTAAATTACTTACACCTAGTTCTGATAGGCCTCTATTTAGTTAAACAGGGTTTTTGTTTAATTGCAGTGGTTATTAATGAGGTTTAAAGGTTGTGAGGTTTAAAGGTTGACTTTAAGTTGCCCGGTTAGTTGGGGAACCACGAGAATTTTTTACGAAAAAACTAGCCCGCTTCATTCAGCAGTCAAAATTTTTCAAGAATCGACAAAGAGCTTCGTTTTTCTTTGTCTCAGAAACTTTTTTCTTTTTCTTTTTGTTAATTAGGGAAACCCAACTTCACTAGTTGGTTAGAAACGAGGGTTGTTATTTTATTCTATATTTATTTTGTTTATATTTTATTGGAAATATATGCGGTTATTTCTAACCACTTTTTTTAACATTCCCCCCCAAAAAAAAAATTAACCCAGAATTATTTTCTTGGAAATTTTATTTATTTATTTTATTTTTTTTATTTTTTTGATGAATGAAATGACATGCTCTACAGAAAAGTTCCTTTTAGGTGAAATATGAAAATGAAAGCGTCTTTTCTGTAGAACGTTAGTCCTAAGTTATAGCTATTTACAATTATTTACAATTTTCAATTTGTGGTCTTCACAAAGATCCACTCTGTAATTTTCTTTGCAGTTCTTCCCGAAATCTAACTGCAGCTTGTCTTTGTGGTCGGGGTTGAGTAGCGGCAGTAGTAGTGTCAGGATAATCTACAGTTCCTGATTCTGTGGAGGAATTTTCAAGTTCTTCCAGGTCAATATTCGGTTTATCAGTTATTTCAAGTGGGTATAACCGATATATGTGTCTTCTGGAGAGATGACCATTGGGTGTTTTTACAGTTACATGCCTGATTATGCCATCTTCATCTGGGTGTAATGTTTCAATTACAGCAATCTTCCAGAAGTATTTGGGATTCATAGAATTTTCATCTAAGAGGCACAGTTCTCCTACTTTAGGTTCTTTACTTACTGGTTGTTTGTGTTATTGGTATTCTTTTTCTCTCTTCTTCTTCTTTCTCTTCGCCCGTTCCCGCCTCTATGCGGGGTCGGCGTTTCTGACCAGCCTCCTCCACACAGCCCGGTCCTGGGCTTCTTCTTCCGACAAACCCTTCTCCCTCAAATCGTCCCTCACCTTCTCCATCCACCTTCGCTTCGGTCTGCCTCTCTTTCTCCTGCCACGCACCTCCATATTCATCGTTCTCTTACCCACATAATCTTCGTCCCCTCTCATCACATGTCCATATTCTTTTTCTCTCAAACTACTCAAATATTCATATCGCCATCTTTTTTTGATTTCTTTAGATTGTTTAACTCCCTTATGAAAGTAATCCAGTATTTTCTTTCTTTCTTTGTCCTCTGTTGCTGTCACCTTCTTTAACAGCTTCTTGGGTATCATTAGTGGTTAAAAAGTTGAATTTGGTATTGTCATACCCAAAAAGCAACTTGAAAGGAGTTAGTAGGTCAGAGGAAGGATCTTCATTTGAGTTAACATAAGTGAGTGGTCTTGAATTAATTGTATTCATTATTTCAAGAACAATTGTTTTTAGTTCAGTTAAAGGGATTTTTCTTCCTTTTAAGGAGGTATAGAGGGCTCTTTTGACTAAACCCACCATTCTTTCAGCTATTCCTAAGGTTCTGGGTGAATAGGCTGCTGTAAATTTCCACTGGATACCATGATCAGAGAGGTACTGAGACACAAGAACATTTTGGAACCAATGTTTAAGGTAATCTTCAGATCTTTTGAAGGTGGATTGATTGTCTGAAATCAAAACTTTTGGAAGGGAGTAGTTTAAGGACAAATGGTAAAGTTCTCTTAAAAAGGTTTTAGCAGAAAGGTCAGTGCAGATGTGAAGGCTGGTGAATCTGGTGGCGCAGCAAGTGAACAATAATAAGTAGACTTTCATGAATTGGTTATTCTCATCCTACACAGAAATTGGACCAGCATAGTCAAGGGCAGTTTTTTCAAAGGTTTTTCATAGCTTAAACGTTCCGTTACTAATGGTCCAGTAGTAGGCACTTCATAAGCCATCGCAAAGTATTTTTGGCAAAACAGACATTGTTTCAGAACCTTTTTAACTACTTGCCTTATTTTGGGGATCCAGAATTCCTGTCTGAGGAAATTGCAGGTGGTAGCTAAGGTTGCATGACATTCAGTTACGATTAACGTTGTTAAATGAGAATTTTCAGGCAGTAGTACAGGATACCTAGCAGAATAGTTAAGGTTGGTTGCATATTTATATCTCCCCATTGTTCTGACTAACCCTTCTTTGTCAATGAAGAGTTTTAGATTCTTTTGCAGCTTTGTTAGGTCCTCAACTTTTTCTCCTTTATTTAGTTTGTTGATTATTTCTTTTTCTTTTGAGAAATGTTGTTGCTGGACTAATTTTATTCAGTAATTTGTGGCTTTAGTTTTGTAAGCTGTATGATTTTTCTCCAAAACAGCAATTTGTTCTTCCATTGTTAGGTTACATTTGGGGTTATATTTGTGAGTGCGGAAGTACTTTAAGTTTTCTATGAACCGTAGAACATAGGCAGTGATTCTGACCAGTTTTTTACTGTTAGAGAATTTTTCCATGTTTAACCCTTTAAGCCCTGAATTTTTTGTAGGGTTAAGTTATGAATGCGTGTATTTGAAACGTTAGCAATTGGCATCTTCAGTCCTTAAAGGGTTAACAAGGGAGTTTTTTCATTTATTTCTTTACAAGTTGTCTGAGACACATTTATTGTTGTCTGTAAGGTTTCTTGGTGGGGGTTAAAAATTAAGTTGGTTGGCCATTCAATTTCATTTCTCAAAAATGTGGGACCATGTTGGTAAAAGGAAGAAGTTTTTGAAATTTCTTGAAAGATATTGGTCTGGTGAGTAGGTCTGCTGGGTTGTCTTCTCCTGCTACATGTCTGAATTCCAGGTGATGGTTTAAGTTTCTTGTTGCTTCCTGAATGTCTTTCACTCTGTTTTTTACAAAGATGGATTTCATTTTTAGAGATTTTTGAGCAATCCAATTTAAAGCCACCTGTGAGTCTGTCCAAATTATTGTTTTGAAGAACTTTTGGTTTTCTGAGTTTTCTTCTAGGTAGGTTTCTTTAAGGTATTCTAGGACTTTGGTTCCTAGGCAGATTGCCATTAATTCCAAGTTACAAATGGTCCAATTTTTTGATTTGGGGTTGACTCTTGATTTAGCGTAAATTAGTTCGGATTTTCCATTTCCAACTAGATAGCAACTTACTGCATAACCTTCTTGGCTGGCATCACAAAAGATGTGGAGTTGAAGATTTTCCATGAGAGGTTTGGGATTTTCAAAAGCTTGTCTAGGAAAATTCAGAAATTCCACTTTGTTTATTTCTTTACAAAGTTTTTTCCATTCACGCAGCATTTCAGGTTCTAGATATTCATCCCAATCTTTTTTGGTAGCTGCTACTTTCTGCATGAAGAGTTTTAATTTAAACACTAAGGGTGCAACAATCCAATGATGCACAGAACTTAGTATTTCTCTTTTAGTTTTGGCTTCTGAGTTCAAGTTTACAGTTTTTAGATGGAGTGTATCAGCATTTGTGTTCCAACCATATCCTAATAGTTTTACATTTTCTTTATCTTCTGAGGAGGCTATGTCATGTTTTTCAAATAGTCCTTGAAGTTCTGAGTGATTGGAGGCCCATTCATATAGCTTCAAATTATATTCAATTAAGGTGTTTACACTATAATTGTAAAGGTCTTTGAGTTCTGAGAGATTGTTGGCATTAATTAAAGCATTGTCCATGTAAAAGCGGTTAGCTAGGTAGTCTGCCACTTGGTTTTGTTGTTCATTAAAAATGTGTTGGAGAGATTGTTGTAGTAAAAATGGACTGCTTTTGTTGCCAAAGGTAACTCTTTTATATTTATAGCAGATCAGGTTGTCGTCATTTGGAGCCAATTGGGTATCTTTTAACCACAGAATTTTGTGGGCATTGCAGTCAAATTCTGTTTGATATTTAAGTTGTAAATATGCTTTTTGAATGTCTCCAATCATCAAATATTTACCATGCCTTAATTTAATGCACAATTTTGCTAAATGAGGTAGGAGTGAAGGGCAGTCCTCAGTAGCATCATTTACTGTTATTTCTTCTGGTTTGCTTTTACCCGAGGGATCTACTACAATCCTAACTTTAGTTGTTTGTACTCCAGGGCGAACTACTGGAAAATGAGGTAAAAAATTTCCTGCTTGTTTTAAGTTTCTGTTAGGGCTACTTCTTCTATTATTCCTTCCTGGAATTGTTGTTCAAGGATGTCTGAATAAGGTTGCATTAAGTTATCTTTTTTTAATTTTTTGCAAGTGGACTTTAACCTGCTAATAGCATAGTTAAAGTTTGGTGAAATTTTATCTTTTTGGTCATTCCATGGTACCTTAACAGACAATCTTTCATCTTCTATTTTAACTTCCTTTTCGAAGTTTGCAATCAGATCTTTTTCTTTGTTTGAAAATGGTTCATCCCCAGAAATACCCAAGTTTTCTAGTTTGCTAAATTGTGCAATCTGGTGTTCAATTTTTTCTAGATCTTCATTAGAAGTTGTACTAGTAAGTAGAGGGTTGGTAATACAGAAGCTGATCTGATCTCTTATTGGTTCTTTTTCTTTTTCAGGGTAGTAATCTGAAGGGAAACCCAATAAAAGTATTCCATAGGGAGATTTATAACAAGAGGCAGTATGAATCTGATGAGTGCTGAGGGCAAAAAGTTTGTGGGTTGCAGCCCCAAAAATTAACATGAAGTCAGCCACTTCATCAGCTTCAAAGTGATCTGCAAGCTGATAATTTAAGGATTTTAAATAAGTTTGAAGTTTCAGTAATCCTGAACTTCATATTTAATATTAATATCATCAATTATGATGGCTTCTATTTCTTGGTAGTTTCCAGGGTTTCTAGAATCCTCCAATTTAATTATAGCTACTTCATAATTTGGTTGTTTCTTGTTGGCTATAAATCCTGTTATGGTTATGGATTCATCGTAGTGTTTAGTTGGAAGATTTAATTTTTTCACAAGTTCCTTGGTAATGTAGCTGGCTTGACTACAATTATCCAAAAGTGCTCTGCATTTAATTGATTTTTCTGAGTTTCTTATTCTCATCTGCATGGAAGGAATTAATGCTACTTCTTGATCAGTGTTTTTTAAACTTAATAAGTTAGTAACTTGTTTCCCTTGTTTTGAGTTTTCTTTTTGGGTAGCTACTTCCGTACTGGTTTTGGTTTTCTTATCTTCCTCTGGTTTTCCTTTTTGTTTGGTACAAAGGAAGGATAAATGGTTAGAAAACCTACAAAATGAACAGGGTTGGAAAGAAATGGGGCATTCTTTGGCTTGGTGTTTAGATGAGGTGCATTTAGTACAATAATTTAATTTAGCAAGTTTTTTCAGTTTATCCCAACTTTCAGGGAAAGAATCACATTTTGAGATTCTGTGAGTTTTTTTACACAATTTGCAGTAAAGTTCTCTCTGGTCAGTATGTTGAGCTCTTCTTGAGGATCTTTGTGTGGGGGGAAACTGCCAGAGTAGCTGTAGTTTGGCCAGAATACCATGGTTTTCTGGCTGGTTCTGGAGAGAAGTTTCTTTTTGTTTAGGTATTAAGGTGGTTAATTCACTTTGACTTAGATCAAAATTAACATTAGCTAAGGTTTTGGTAGCTTCAGCAATGGCTTCTTTAAATTTATCAAAGTGGTCATAGAGTTTAAAACCACAAGTTCTTAAAAATTCCTGAGTTTCTTGACTTAGTTTATTATAATATACATACAAGAGTATATCTTCTAATTCTAATTTTTGAGTTTGCATTAAATTTATGGTAGAGTGCATATCTGCTTGAAAGTCATGAAGTGATTTAAAATCTTTGGTTATTTTGGATTTGGTTAAAAGTGATTTTATTATGGAGAATTTAATTTGGCCTGGTGTTGCATAACAGCCCTCCAACTGCTGCCATGCTTCTTCATAAGATGTTTTACTTTCTTGCATGCAGTTTATTTGAATGGCAGGGTTTCCACTCAATGTTGTTTTAGGTAGGAAAATTTCTCTTGTTCAGAAAGACCTATGTTATCATAAATGTTTCTGAATGAGGTCTTAAAGTTTTGAAATTTAGAAAATTTCCATCAAATGGTAATATTTGAAGCTCAGGAATTTTAGTACCTATTCTTGGTTTAGGTTTGGCTTCGGCATTATTTTCTTTTTTAGTTGTTAATGCTTGTACCATTTGATCTATTTCAATTTGGTAATAACTGTTTTTTCATCTACTTTTTCTTGTTTAGCCTCTGAGAAGCCTTCAGAACAAACATACTTACTGAGGATTTCCTCATCTAAATTTTGTAACTTGTCCAGTTGTGAGGACAAAAGCCGAGCATATGAATTTTTTTGTTCCTCAGTCCAATCATCCAATTTCTCTTTGATTGTAGCTAAAAGTTTAGTAGCTGAGGCTCTGATTGCTCTCCTCTTTTTTACCAATTTACTAGTTTCAAGTGCTTCCACATCACTTCCCAACCATGATGATAGTGTCTCCATACTTTTTCCTGGAGTGGCTTCAGTTTCATTAGCCATTTTTTAGGTTTAATATTATAATGATATTATCAATGATATTTATAATTAAATTTTCAGATTATGTAAAAAATTTAATTCACTGGATTTAAAACTATTGTATCAGAAATAAAACAAAAAAGGGTAATCAACTTCTCGACTGCCTACCCGGGGGCGCCATATTGAAAAAATTATTGAAAATTTTTTTTTTTTTTTTTGAGAGAGATTATTTAGGTGTAATATTAAGGTTAAGTTTACTTTAAATAGACACAATAATTATAGAAATAATAATGGCCCATTTAGACACTGTCAACATAGCTACAGACTTTTTCACTGTAGGCTGCAGTGGTTTTAAGGTTAAAATTTGGTCAGCAGCCAGATTACTAACTATGGTCAAGCTAAATTCATTAAAATCAATTTAGACTTACCAAAAATGAAGTTGCCAGTTGAACGTTACCCTTTCTGTTTCTAACTAATCCATAAGTTTCATTTAGTTTCCAGATTTGAATTTTATTTGTTAAGTTTTAAGTTACTATTTAACACACTGCTAAGTTATTTATTTATAGGGGCTATTTCCCAGACCTAGGTTTTGCAGTTTAAGTTAGACGAGGGCTGTATTGCCCTTAAGTTTTTGTTTTTAAAGGTTTAAGGTTTAAGGTTTAAGGTTTTGAAGGTTTTTACTCAAGTTAAGTTAGGGCTATATTGCCTTTAAGTTTTAATAGGGGCTATAACAGCCATTTAATTATTTAGTTAGGGCAGTTGTAGCCCGGTTCGAGTTTCTTCTAGGTACCTAGTTTTTTCTCTTACCTTAGTTATATTTAATTAAATTACTTACACCTAGTTCTGATAGGCCTCTATTTAGTTAAACAGGGTTTTTATTTAATTGCAGTGGTTATTTAATGAGGTTAAAGGTTGTGAGGTTTAAAGGTTGACTTTAAGTTGCCCGGTTAGTTGGGGAACCACGAGAATTTTTTACGAAAAAACTAGCCCGCTTCATTCAGCAGTCAAAATTTTTCAAGAATCGACAAAGAGCTCCGTTTTTCTTTGTCTCAGAAACTTTTTTCTTTCTTCTTTTTGTTAATTAGGGAAACCCAACTTCACTAGTTGGTTAGAAACGAGGGTTGTTATTTTTATTCTATATTTATTTTGTTTATATTTTATTTGGAAATATATGCGGTTATTTCTAACCACTTTTTTTAACAGCGTAGTGATTAACTAGAATGTTAGCTTGTTGTGTATATGTTGGGATATTATTTTGGCTGTGACAGATAGCCGCGTGTGAGGTGTGAATGCCGCTGTTAGAGTGGGTAATGCTGTTTATAGTCTTGTATAGCCTGGATGTATCTGTGGAGTGGTTTAGTGTTGTTATGAATTCCCTAAATGTTTCTGTTTGTTTTTCTTTAAGTTTGTTGTTTATTCCTGTGTTGAGCTGTTGTATCTGCTGTTTTATGGCTTCTGTGTGTGGTGTTTGTGTGTTATGTTTGAGGTTGTTATGTTGCCTTATGAGGTGAGGTATTTCTCTAGTGTAATTTGGGTTGTATTTCCTAATGTTGCCCTCGGGTATGTATTTGTTTGCATTATTGATGATCTGATTAAATGTTTTGAGTATTGTATTGATGTTTATGATGGGTGTGCTGTTTAATGTGGTGAATGCAGTGCTTAATTTGTGACGGAACGCTCCGGAACGCCGTTCCGGTACTTTTATTTTAAAACCTAATTAAAAAAGTTTTATTTTAATAAAAAGTTCAGCAACGTAATTTCGTAATTTAAAATCCAACGAAATACAGACAGTAGAAAGCGAAAACTAGTTGATGAAGCAGAAAGAAGTTTGGAGTGTGTGTGGAAATTAATGTGATTATTCTATCAACTTCCTATATATAGCAATAGCATGTAAGTAAAGCAATTTTATTTTGTTTCAAATACATATAATATTTTGTTTCACTTAGATGAAATAACATTTCACTTAGATGTTGCAATCACAGTCTAACTTTTTCTTTAAAATAATACTGTATTCGAAGAACTTTCATTTGCATGTTGCGCAGTTTTCGCAGAAAAAGCGCTTAAAATGCGTTGGTTTCCGGGGCGCCGCCCCGGACCCCGCTGGGGGAGCTTACAGCGCTCCCCCAGACCCCCTAACTGTGAGGGCTTCACCTGCGTTCCACTTCTTTTTCATTTACAAATTAAGCACTGGGTGAATGTACAGAGTTGAATACCTCACTGTAGTGTTCCTTCTATAATTTGACTATATTCTCAGTCCCAGTTACATTTTCAATATTAGCAGGGAGAGACATTGCACTATTATTCACTGTTTTTAATTCGTCCCAAAACTTTCTTGAATTCTTACTGGCAAGCTTTCCAGACAGAGCATCCCTGCTTAACTCATCCTCATGATCTTTTATATCCCTTAATTCAACTTTACAATTTTATGATAATTTTAAGAGTTTATTGGAATTTTGTATTGCGTATAAATTAATTTTAAATCCACTCGAATCCTATTAATTCGCATTCCGTTATTTCGTACTTTGCGTTAATTCATACATTTCTTCGACCCTTTCAAAATATCTGAGGAATTTTGAACTTTTTGTTATCAATTTATAAATAATCTGATAGTTGTACAAATGGTAAAAATACATAAAGACGGAATTGTAGTTTTTTGTCAGAAAATTTATGTTTTCTAACGATTTTTGATGTTAGAAATACTGTAGTGATGTTCTTTTTTGCCACAAAAATAGCGAAATGTAACCTGACCTAACCTAACCTAATCAATATTGTACATACACACAGGGGCGTACACAGCATTTCTTGAAAGGGGGGGGGGGACACACACACACACACACACAATATATATATATATATATATATATATATATATATATATATTGTGTGTGTGTGTGTGTGTATGTGTGTGTGAGCTCAAAATTGATGATGATTCATTTGGAATCAAAATGAATTGCATCTTGGAAGGCTTCAGTTGTATTTTATTTCCAATTTATGGGCAAAGAATTAAATTTGCACAAATTAATCGTACGTATAAAGACATATAAACGTTCCTAAGCCAGCCAAAATTGATTTTGAGTTTTGAGTTAATAACATGTCCTGGTAACCATGAAATAACTGAAATTCCATATGACCAAGATTTTTTTGTGGTGAATGTTGCAAAGTTATCGATTTTTTTAAAATTTCTTTTTCAAGTATCTTTAATGAGAGTAGTAATAATTTTTACAATGGGGGGGCCTTTGTCCCCCTTTATGTACACCACTGCATACACACCTCCATGGATGAATGAGCACTGATACATGTCAGAATTCTGGTAACGGGCATTGTTAACGCATGCGCACAAGAGACAACCTGGCGTTTATTCTGGTAGCCTTCTTTGAAGCATGCGCACAAGAGACAACCTGGCGTTTATTCTGGTAGCCTTCTTTGAAGCATGCGCACAAGACACAACCTGGCGTATATTCTGGTAGACATCTGTTAGAGTGATGTCATCTGCATATGATGATACGGTAAGCTTTTTTTCTATGGGTGTTGGAATGTCATGCATGTATAAGTTGAACAGTGTTGGTGAGAGAACAGAGCCTTGAGGGACCCCGTTCGGAAAAAGCTTGTTTTTGGATAACTTGCCATTAAATGTGACATGTGAGTATCTTCCTGAAAGATAATTGCTCAGCCACCTTTTGGTGTTGTACATGTTTGTGTTGAGTATTTTGTTTATGAGAGGGAAGCGTGGGATAGCATCAAATGCTTTACTAATGTCTATTGTTGCTAATAGTGTACGTTGAGTTGGTCGTCTGGAGTTGATGCCATCCATGATGTGCTGCGTGAGGTTAGTGAGTAATGTCGTGGTTGAGTGGTGAGGTCTGAATCCATGTTGAGTAGGCGATAGTGGTATGTGTGGGTTGGTGGTTTATAAGATTAGTCTTTCTTTTACTTTGGAAGGTGTGCATAGTAAGGTAATGGGTCTATAGGAAGCTGGTTCTGTTGGATTTTTGTTTGGTTTGAGTGTGTAATAATTTTACCTTGTTCCGTATGTCAGGAATAATGCAGTGTTGAATATGTGCTGATGTTTGTGAGAGCTAGTATTCCCTGTGGGCCCAAGTGTTTAAGGTGTATGTTAGATATGTTGTCTGGTTCAGTAGCCTTCGAATTCTTAATGTTTTTGATGATCTTGGTGGTCTGGTCTGTAATGAAGGGTGTAATAGTCGTGTCGAGTCTGTAGGTTTTCTTGTTTCTGGCTGTTTGTCTGTCTGCGTGTTCCTGGTTGTTGTCTCTTTTAAGTGACTTATCTTTGCGTTATTGAAAAATTTATTGAAAAATTATTATTTTTTTTTGAGAGAGAGATTATTTAGGTGTAATATTAAGGTTAAGTTTACTTTAAATAGACAGTAATTATAGAAATAATAATGGCCCATTTAGACACTGTCAACATAGCTACAGACTTTTTCATTGTAGGCTGCAGTGGTTTTAAGGTTAAAATTTGGTCAGCAGCCAGATTGCTAACTATGGTCAAGCTAAATTCATTAAAATCAATTTAGACTTACCAAAAATGAAGTCGCCAGTTGAACGTCACCCTTTCTGTTTCTAACTAATCCATAAGTTTCATTTAGTTTCCAGATTTGAATTTTATTTGTTAAGTTTTAAGTTACTATTTAACACACTGCTAAGTTATTTATTTATAGGGGCTATTTCCCAGACCTTTCTTCATAAGACTTTAGTTTTGAAAAGTTTTTAAGAGATTCAGTGTCCATATTTGAAGGGGGTTAAATTTTAAAATCAAATATACGCCACGAGGAAATTAACTTTTCACTTGGCAAGCGCACTCAAACTGAAATTTAACGATAGGTATTCTGCCGCCATATTAAAATCTATTTCATACGCTGAAAAAAAGTAAATTTTACTTTATTTTCAAATGCAATTAGTTAGAAAATAGAGAAAAATATCTACTTTAAGTTTCAATAATAGACCAAGACTAATATTAAACTAATACCACTTATAAATAAATGAAAACGAATTAAAATAAAAAATTTGAGGGGGCTCTGTTGCGCAGACTCACAATCCACCCTGACTCCGTAAAGGCTAGAGGCACACTGAGGTTCTGCTTTTAAACCCATTATTTTTATGACTTGAGAACTCGCTCATAGCGCACGGCCTCCGAAATGATTGCTTCGTAGTATTTGTATGGTGGATGAAAAGCATAACAAGATTGTGCCTGTCTCTGCATTACAAGTCAACCATATACTGAATTTTGCTTGAAATTTAATGCATTATAATAAAAGGCTTTGGGTTATGAATTTAAAAGAATTAAATTTTTTATTTTTTTTATGTTTTATATTTTAGCAAGGGTAGGCAGTGCCTACCCTGCCTACCCTCAGTGCACGTCCCTGGTTGCTAGATACCACCATTTATTTTAATTTACACGAGTTGCCAAATAGTTTTTCAATTGTTCAGGTATACATTTATACATTAGTAGGGTGAGTTGCTAGATATCGCCATTTATTTTAATTTATATTTATATTATGGAGAGTTGCTAAATACCACCATTTATTTTAATTTTTATTTATATGAGGATAGTTGTCAGCTACCACCATTTATTTTAATTCACACGAGTTACCAAAGCAAGTGAACTTTCTCCTTAAAGTTATTCAACAAGAGAACTAATTATTTTAGCAATAAAAGAAATACATTTATTCTGAAATAAATAAAACACCATTACAGCATTCTGTTTATTCAGACGAAGAAATATACATCGGAATGATTAAAAAAAACTAAAAATAAAAAAATAATATAAGATATACGAAACGTATAATCGTCAAAACGTTAAATATATTGAAAATAAAATACATACACTTTTTAATTCACACGAGTTACCGTTTTTAAAAGCAAATGAAGTTTCTCCTTAAAATGGTTCAGAAAGAGAGTTAATTATGACAATCCTTTCTTGCGATTGAAAAAGCAAATTGCATGAGAAAATAACATTACACACCTTTTATATATATATATATATATATATATATATATATATATATATATATATATATATATATATATATATAAGAAAAACAATAATTATTTAAGCGTCGTTCTATTAACTTTGACAATCCTTTACACACGATGGAATGATAAAAATAAAAATAAAAAATAGTATAAGAAAGTTATATGAACGAGGAATATATATGATCAAAAAATAAAATAAAAAATGTATAAACATCAATACTGGTGAAATACACACACACACACACACACACACACACACACACACACACACACACACACAATTATATTAAATAATAAATAAAATGGAAATTAACACATTCACTTTGTTCTGTCTATTTAATTATGACAATCCTTTCTTGCGATTGAAAAAACAAATTGCAACAGAAAAATAACATTACACACCTTTTATTATATATATATATATATATATATATATATATATATATAAGAAAAGCAATAATTATTTAAACGTCGACCTATTTACTTTCTTTCTCTCAAATCGTCTCTGGAAGAAAAAATGTATAAAATGGATGCAAGTGAGTCTTCGAGGCAAATGCTAACTGCGAACTAGACACTTCGGAATGTGTGGGGCATACTTTCACCAAAATACTCGCTTCCGTCTCCACTCGCTTCATGTGATTGCTTTTCCTTGTATATAAATGTTTTATTAACTTCGTTGTTTATATGTCTTTACGTATAATTTGCATGGTATCATATTCAAAATTATTGTCTCTGTTATTGAACGAATCAAAAAAATGGGAAGAATTGAATAAAATTACTTTTACTAGTGAAGGTAAAACTGAATTTAAAATTCTTATATATATATATATATATATATATATATATATATAGAGAGAGAGAGAGAGAGAGAGAGAGAGAGAGAGAGAGAGAGGACCACACACACACACACACACACACACACACACACACACTGGCTTCTTTTACATGCGACTTTTCCTAAAACTTACTACATTATTATCCCTGTCCCATCCTTCATGCAATAAAAAAGTTCTACTTTATTGGTAACCTTCGATTAGCATCCCCCCGAATTGTTCATTTTAACCAGGGTCAAACCTTTCACTCCGCCTTAGACCTACAGTTTAACGTGGAAACCGAACTAAGCTGCAGCACGGGCGGGCAGAAATTGCATGGGATGCATTACTTATTGAGGTACTTCTTGTCCTTGTAACTCCCTATCTTTCATGTACACTTTCCACATTGTGTCCGGCAACTATTACAGAAGCTCTTTCCAAATTTGTTGTTCCAATTAGTAATTTTTTTAAAACTTTTTACAAATTATAATAATAATAATATTTAGTAAATAAATTATGAACATTCCAATTAGTAATTTTTAAACTTTATAGTACCCCGACTTCTACTGCATAAGCAAAACTTTTAAAATATTCTTAATCACTAGGATGGTGAGAGGGAAATTTTCAAATTGATCCGAGGCTTCTTCCACAATTACAATCATACTGATTCCTCGCCCAACGAAAATTTTTTTACGAAAATTATAAGACCTCTACAGAGATTCCCGTGGTCATTATTATCACTATTATTATTATGGGGGAAACAAAGTGTTAATTATTTTTTTTTTTTAATTCTCTTTTTATTCTAAGATACGAAAAATTCTTGTTTCCAGTCTTTGATGATTTAAAAAGAAAAATACCCTATTCTAAATATCGCATCCGATGTTTTAAGCAATACATTTAAAACTATATCCGTAAGAACTAAACTGTAATAATAACAATTCTTTTCGTTGTAAAGACATCACATAATTTCACGCAGAATAAATACAAAAATATGGACACAAATTCACCTTAATATATATATATATATATATATATATATATATATATATATATATATATATGTAGTGGCCTACTTCTCGAGTAAACACGAGGCTTGAGAAACTGATTCCTAATTCATCACATTGCAAGCGCATTTTAAAAACGTGGACTTCTTATAATTCTCGTAATCGTGTGGAAAATGCGCGAAATGCCTCATTCTACATAGACCTATAGTTTAACATGATCAACGATCCATCAGCACCCTTCATCATAAACATTAGATTCCCTTAATTTAATAATTTGTTTCTCCTCACAGATAAATTATTTATTTTTTCAGACCCTGAAGTTTACACATAGCGTATACAATTATTTAATTAGTAGTACAAGAACTAAAATCCACAAAGAAAAAACGAAAATCGCATGTAATTATTGACTAAATGACATTCTCAGGAAGGGAGATTAGGTGACTTATGGCGATATATATATATATATATATATATATATATAGTATGTCTGTCTTATTTTATTCTTATTTGTTCTTTTAGATAGGAAGAAAAATAAACAGAAGAGAAATAAGCGAATATTCCAACCATAAAAAATGAGAACACGGTTATAGACAAATAAAAATAAACTATATCTATCGCTCTCTCTCTCTCTCTCTCCCCTCTCTCTCTCTCTTTCTCTCTCGCTAAGATGCTGGAATTTGTCGGAGATATGTCCCAAAATTACGTCAAATTATATATATATATATATATATATATGTGTGTGTGTGTGTGTGTGTGTGTGTGTGTGTGTGTGTGTGTGTGTGTGTTCTAAGTTTCTGAATTCCAATTAGTAATTTTTTAAGCTTTTCACAATTTCTCCTACGAAATAGGATGCCCATTTATCTACCAACCAACCAGACATTTTCGTGCATTTTCACGAACTAAACACATTTTATTCACACTCCGGCACACTATTTGAGAGAAACATGTGCCCATATTTTTCCTTTTGCCTAGCAAACGATACTCGTCTCTAAATTCTATTAAATACTCACGCAGACCTTTAGCCACAATCTCACTACAAACCTCGTCATGATATATATTAATATAGTGGTAAAAATACTTAAGATTGTCCATGATGACAAGATTTACTTTTTCAACCGTAGGGTACGAGTAGTCGATATGGTGTAACACAGTGGTGCACAAACTTTTTTGATGTGAAGGCCAAACCAACCATCTGTTTTATATGTAGGGGCCAGATATATAGATATTCTATTTTTTATAAATATGCATTTTTATAACCAGGGGTAATATTTCAGATTTTTCTTTGGGTAGCTACCCTTTTCATGTGAAAAATGTGAATTGAAAAGACCCGTGGGGGGCCACATTTGGCCCGCGGGCCAGGGTTTGTGTATCACTGGTGTAACATGATATAATACCGCTTGTCACACCATTCATCCACAAGACTCACTACCCATAACCGCTGCTTATCTTCTGAACGTGTTGTTTCTTTTACTTCACGGTATATGTAAGTTTTTATAAAGTTTAGCCCTTCAACATACCTCAACACATCACTTGTACCACGAAATCCAGCAATGCTCTCGCCAGATTAGCCGTGGATTATTTGTACCTCTTGTTCCTTCGCACGGTTCAATGTAACCTTAAAAGCATCAAAGGATGGTAGAATAGGGGTCTTTCAGTGTTCACTACATCTTCACACTTTACCGAATACCACTTCATAAAACTCGAGTACGCAATATTAAAGGTAGCCATCACTATTTTTCGTCTAAGTGAGAGAATACACATCTGAGATCCATGGCTTGCACCGCTCAACTGAACACGCAGGGGTAGGGATATGCACAGGTAGTAGCAGGAGGCACGTGACCGATCATACAGGGGGCGGTGCTTAGGACAGATAACTCAAATGAATGAATTTATTAATATCTTACCCCCTGTTAATTTCTAGGAGAAAGAATAAGCGCGAGACATCCCATTATAAAAGTTACGCCAGGAATTCCAGGGGTACAGGGGCACAATAGTACCCCGATGTTTAGTTAACTTTAAACTTGCTTTTTGTTGTGTTAAAACCAATTACTTATTTGAGGTTTAATAGTTCTTCCTCTTTCGAGCTCTGTTATCTGAAAGCCCTTCACTCTGTGGTCCTTAAGGTTTTCAATCCTATTTATTAATGTTGTCTTTAAAGGACAGGACGTAGAAGTGAATTCTTACTGTGATAACTTTATTCTCAAATGCTAGGAGTTAAGTTTCTTTAGAGGAGTATTGGGCTGGTGAAGGAGAGAGTAGGTCTTTTCTTACAAATCACACTTTTATAGTATTCAATTCTTGAGTGAAATCCTATCACTGCTAAATTTTACATACAAGTTGTATGTCAGTTAGGCATTTGAACGATACGTTTTTGTAACACTGAATTCGATGTGTAACATTAGCGCAACTTCTCCAGATTGATATATATATATATATATATATATATATATATATATATATATATATATATATATATATCGATAATAGAAGAAAGCAGTTTTAGTATTTTGGTAAATATATTTATATTTAGATGCCATATTGACGTATTTGACCAGTGGCGAAAATATATACATATGTACAACGGATCAGAGAAATAAAGAGATTAACACATGGTTAACAAGCATTGATTAAAAGCGAAAGACATTTTAACAAGATATTGTTAATTTTATACATTCCATATTCTATTCCTACTACTACTAATGGGAAAAAAAACCCTTGGTTTAACTTTACTTGTTCTAATGCTAGCAGCAACAGAAATGAGTTTTTCAGAAATTTACGTTGTCAGCCCTCTCCTGGCTCATATTTGTGCCCGGAATCGTGCAAAATCTGTTCCTCGAGTCGCCAAAATTTCCTTCATGCAATAAAATTGTGAAAATCTATACAATTCTAAATCTTCTCGCTATTTCTGGCATATAGTTAAGAACCTTTACATCAACTTTACATGTTCTTCCTCTCCTCACCTTTTCCAATCTGGCTCAGGAGCCATCTCTTCTCTTCACAAAGCTGAACTATTTGCTCGAACTTTCGCTTCCAACTCAACCCTGAACGATTCCAGTGCTATTCCTCCGACATACTGTAATTACGTCTGAAACAACCACAATCGCCTCATTGTGCTTACTGTGTTCAAAAACAAATTCATGCCTAAAGACACCTTAGCCGTGGAAAACTCTTTCGTCTTTGTCTTTCATCTGATACTATTCCTTTCTGCTCGAAGTTCGCTTTCATTCAGCATGTCCTAAAGAAGGGTGATCACCCTCAACCCTCCAACTATCTCTTATTTGCTTTGTTTTCTTGCCGTTGTAATGTTTTTGAATCCATCCTTAATAGGAAAAATCTTAATCACCCCTCTTCTTAGTCTTCTTTCAGATCGTCAGTATGGGTTCTACATGGGAAACTCTACAGGCGATCTTTTTGCATATCTCTCTAACTCTTGGTCATCCCCGTTTTGGGATTTCGGTGAAACCTTTGTTAATGCGATATACATATCAAAAGTTTTTGATGAGTCTGGCACAAATCTTTAATTTCGAAACTGCTATCCTTTGGTTTCAATCCTTCTATCTGTACCTTCCTCTCTATTTTCCTTTCGGGACGATCTACCGATGCGGATGTAGCTGGCCACTGTTTTTCTCCTAAAGCTATTAACAGTGATGTTCCTCAGATTCTTTACTGTCACCCACTCTTTAACTTTTATTGATCAATGATCTATTAAGTCGCACTCTCTGGCCAATCCACAAACTTTACCAAATTACACACTTTTCAATGGAATAAATTAAACATTTATGCAAGTGTAAATGATGATATAGTATGATATATTATAATAGCACATCATAAGTTTTATATATATATATTAATGTAAAGAACGACGCTTGTGTAGAAGAGCGTTCCGCACAAGATGAGGAGGGAGAACGAACAAATGAAAAATGAGGTACCACCGGGAACTAGCTCTTAATCTTCTATGCTATGGACGTCTTGGTACCTCATTTTTCATTTGTTCGTTCTCCCTCCTCATCTTGTGCGGAACGCTCTTCTACACAAGCGTCGTTCTTTACATTAATTATACTGTGTGTTGTTTGCAGTTCAAAAAAAAAAAAATATATATGTGGGCTTTTCTTTATACAGAAAGGAAGGGACAAAGGCGGGTGCCCGCAAAAATGTCCTCCTTTATAAGAAAGAGGGAGCCAAAATCAAGGTCTCCGAGGCTCACAATGCTATTTTTTTCCCATACATTTTGAAAGATTGTGTCGTGTGTAAAATGCATGCATGTGTGGAGAAGAATAGAGGGAGAAGTGTGTGTTTGAGAGCATGGTGGACTGCTCACAGGGTAGATGAGACGCAGAAAAAGCTTAGCTAAGGAGGACAGTGACAGGAGAAACGGGAGTTCCAGCATTCCCTGTCTCCTGCCTAACATTCCCCCTGGAGTACCTCCCTGGTCAACTGGTGTCTACACTCTCCTCGTATATATAATATATATATATACACACTCGGTGGTGTAGTGGTTAGCGTCGCTGACTATGAAACCGGGTTCGATACCCGACGGCAGCCGGCGTGCAGCAAAACCCAGCTGTTCATCCTTCCACACAATTAAGAAAGTGGTTGGTAGATAAATGGGTACCCTAGGTGGCCTAGTGGTTAAGACGCTGGGCTGCTGATGGGGCGTGGTTCGGATTCCACGTTAAACTGTAGGTCTAAGGTGGAGTGAAAAGCTTGACCTTCGTCAGAATGAACAATTCGGGCGGAAGCTAACCAAAGGTTATATATATGTTACACTTTAGAATGGTCCCCTGAGAAACTGTTATGTTACATACAGACCATGTATGGAACAAAGAACTCTTCTGGGGAAATTAATTCCACCATAGTTCGAATAAATAATGGTAAATGACAAATACTATAGTTTTTCTTTTTCATGATGGAAGCCCAACGTGGGCAACGAGTCACTCGCAAAGAGGCCCCAAAATATAACTTATCTCACCAGCTAAGCAGATGCGATCCAGCTTTGGGACAGAATCTTGGGTTTAAACCATTGATCCCATCCCAACGCTGGATCTATTCATATCCCCCAGATCCCTCGCCTCACACGTCTATGTTTATCATCATACTTACAGGAACATATTGGCCAGTATGATGCTCTTTATCTTCATTGTCATTGTTGACTGGCAGATTGCTCAGATTCTGTTCAGTTCTACTAATTTTGAATAAACTAGAATTTTCTTGAATAGTATCTGAAGTCTGATAAGCTGGTATCTGATTCTTTGACCTTTATACAATTCTTTGGTACCTTTTACTGCTGAAGTTTCATCAAACCTACGAGATGGATGTAGTTTATTAGCTGCAATTTGCTCTTTTGAAACAGAAAAGGTTAATTCTTAGTTTGGAAGTACCCTTTTAATATGCAGACTGCAGAGCATATGTACACATATTATGTCATTGGATAGGCAATAGTTTATTTATGAACATTGCGGGGTGGAAATTTTATAATTTTGTGTATTTTATAAATAAAAGAATATATTTCATGATACATTTTTGACACCTGTCGTCTGTATCAGGAGCAAATCTAAGCTTTTAGGTTTCCATTTCCAACTTATCAGTAATGTAACATTTCATTCTTCAGGCGAAAATTAGTCACATTTTTGACATTGTAAGGGGAAGGTGGGTGTCTTTGTGTTTTAAAAAGTTACAAGAAGTCCATAGAAGATTAAGAGATAGTTGTCTGGACCACTGACTAAGTAGGCCAGTGAATCACTGTGTATAATGAACATACAATTGCCTACGCCAATGCTTCCAGATTTGAGATTTATAAAATATATCGGAGACCAGTCCACTAACTATGGCTTCTATTATCTTATTGACTGACTCGCCAAGCCTAGTGATAAATCTAAATACAAAATTGCGAATGACACTGGCACAGTTAGGCACCTTATTGACTATAAACAGCATACTGACACTAGAAGGAGCACCACTTACAAATCTTGGAGTCCTTAATAAACTCCTAAAAATATTATTATATGCAACATATAATTTCCTCAAATTATACTGAACACATCTTCAAAAGTGTGCTGAGCCCTTTTACAGATGGAGAAATAAGAACTAGATCACCTGCATACATCAGATGATTAACAATCAGTGTACCAATATAGCAGCCTATTTTACAGGTGTTCAGCACAACAGATAGATTACACTGGTCAACACTCATTTTATTGCCAATCATATTAGAGTAATTTTGGGGTAACTTTGTGGTGCTGATTCCGAATATGACATCGGTTTTGCTAGATTGGCTCTAATTTATGAGATAATTGGTACCCCATTGAAACACGTAAAAATGCAAAAAAATTAATGTTCAGGCGGAGCCGACTTACAAATCGCATTGAAATTGTCTCAAATCATGCAAAAGTAAACACATGAAATACATAATGGCATTTTATTCGGTCTCACCATCTAGAATGTTCCGGTAGTTTCCCATATGCACGCGTTATGGTTACGTTTCCTATTGTTGAGGTATTCATTATCTCCAAGAACTAGAGCCAAATCGGAAAAACTACTTTCATTTTGAAATTCAGCAACCCCAAAATACCCTAAATTCGTACGAATTTCCTTGGCAACGAAAAAAAAAGTTTTTTTGTTGACCTGTGTTATTCCACATAAACATTGAATAAGTAGAAAGATAATATCCCTCCCTGCCTGACACCATTGGTCACAGAGAATGGCTCTGAATTAACCCCACCCCATCTCACAATCATTTTCTGGTGATTATACCAGAATATTAATATACGGACCAAGTAACCAGGTACATTACGATTTACAAGTTTCATGAATAATTTGTCATGATTAACACGCTCAAATGCTTTAGAGGCATCCAAGAAACACAAAAACACATTAGCATCTAGAGTTTGGTATTTACAGACCATTTCCTTCAAGGCATACACACACATATCAGTACTGTGTTTCTTTTTCAAACCAAATTGGTTATCACTAGTATACAGGTAACATTCAAGTCTATTAATGAGTATATATTCAAACACCTTAGACATAAAACTGGCCAAGGCTATTGGCCTATAGTTATCTTTACTGTTTATTTTACCCTTTTTATCTTTTAGTCCTGGCACCAAAACAACGGATAACATTGTATTAGGCAAAACACCATGTAAACCTGTAAAGCACAAAGATAACAGAGGCACTAATCTGTCTACTAAATTTCAGATGCTCAGCAGAAATACCATCAATACCACATGATTTGTTGCAATCTAAACATTTTATTGCCTGTTTAGTCTCAAATTCACTAACTCTTATATCTGGTCCGGAGTGGACCTCTGGTCCACTCCGGACCAGATATAAGAGTGATATAAGAGTGATGTTGCGTTGTGTTCTATGTTGTGCTAGAGCGGTACAGTCTGTCATAATGTGTTCAATTGTTTGTGGTGTGTCCTTTCACAGGTGGCAGGTGTCGTCTGTGGAGTTTTCTAGTCTGTGTTTATATGTCTGTAAGTTGGGGTGATGTCCACATCGGAATCGTACTAAGTTGACTCGATCCAATCTGCTCAGGCTGATCTCTGACTTGTCAGTGGGTGGCGGCTTCGCACCTAGGACCACATTCGGACCGAGTCGTGTCAGTGCTTTGTGGGTTAGGTGTGTGTGTGTGTGTATGTGTTTTCTGTACTGTGTGATGTCTGTGGGGCGTGGTATGGAATGGAGTAGGTATTTGGTTATAATGTCTCTCTGGTGTTACCTAAATGGTGCGAGGTGTCGGTGCGTGATTGTACATGTAGTGGAAAGGGTGTTGTGGGTTAGTTATCGCTGCTGCCATGAATTGTGTTCCCCTCATGTCTAAATGTTCCATAATTTTCAGTATTTTTGTTTCTGTGTGCAGGTGTTCTATTGGTGTTGTTTGAGTGCATCCTATAATGATAGAAGTGCGTTGTTTTGTATTGTCTATAAAGTGTTTATGTGTGTGTTTGAGATAATGGGTGCCCAGCATGGGCTAGCATAGTCCATAACTGAGCGAATATATTGTTTGTATATGAGTGATGTTGTTTCCTGCTGGTGTTCAAAGTTTGTGCCTGTTAGTACCCTAAGCGTGTGGTTTGCAAAAGATAATGATGTGTTGTATGCAGGGTTGGTACCCAAAAACTCGCCCAAAAACCCAAGCAAAAAAACCCACCAAAAACCCAGAAAAAAAACAACCTAAAAACCCACATCAATTTACCTCTCATAAACTTATTTTTAACTTGGCATTTTTTATAATATGGTTATGCAGTCTTATATATTAACAACTATAAACTATAATTAATGTGATAAGGCCAATATAAACTAAAATTTCCAGAAACTATTTATTTGACATGTTTCATTATGAACCTTATATCTAATACTGTATCTAATTTATCTATCTTCTAATTGGCTACCTATATCTAAAAATAAATCATGTTTCTTTTCAGCTTTATAATTTAAATAATTTAAGTGGTACCAAATATTGATTATTGATCAGTATGTTCAGCATCTTTTGAGCTTAGGTGGCGGTAGATTCGAACCAACATTTCTGCCTTTTTTTTCCCTAACCTATTTCGCATTTTACTCCATACCAAGCCAAACGTTGAGAAAATTCTTTCCAATGATCCGGAACTGGCCGGACAACTATGAATAGATCTCATAAATTTAGCAAAACCTAATGGTAACCTGATCTCTTTTTTTTCTTTCATTTCAACAATTTTCCACCAATTACTAGCTGATGTAGAGCTCACTATACTATCTTTGAATAAATAAGGAGGAAAAATTAGTGCGTCTTTTAAGCGGAATGCATAATATCCTGCCATGTATTCTGAATTTATTTCAATCAGCCATTCTTCAACCTCTTCCTCTTGAACTCTATTCAGTTTTTGTCCTGAAAAATAATAGAACTGTGTGGAAACAAAAATAAAGCTATATAATTATATAATTTATGTTATGGTATCTAATTTATGCTAATTGTTATCTAATATGGCAATGCCAGATGATTTGATTCAGATTAGAGAAAACTCTTCTGCCCATACAGCTGAGTTACCTATGTTTTATATATTGATAGTAGTTAAGCATTTAGGTCCTATTTACCTTCATACTTTGGGTCAGTTATATTTGCCGAAAGATGACATGGCTCCATAGCTTTTTTAAATCTCTTAATAATATCTTCTTTGTATGGAGCTAATTTTTCATCTTAGATTAAATTGAGCTAAATTTCAACAGCATCAGATAATGTTGTATTATCAGCCTGCAACTGTAATAAAAAAATAAAAACCATAAAGTTATATATGGCTGAATGAAAACATCTGTAAACATTTAGAATTATGCATTGTTAGAATTTATTGTTTGGTGTTACAAGTTACAACACATATAAAATTAAGTGTATTTTAATTATTTATTAGTAGTGCTTTAGTACAGGATTCTATAAATAAAATGTGCACTATAAGTCTATAAAATATCTTGAAATTAATATTGGTATTTAAAGTTAAGTAATTTTAACTGCATAATATAAACACACCTTATCTAGAGCATTTCCAACAAGTAAGAGTTGTGACTGTAAATTGAGTGCCTCGCTCTGTGTTGATAAGTTATCTATTAATTTTCCGATGTTGTGATCAATGTCTTCAATATGCTCTCCTCTTATTTCTATATATAAAGAGTAATTTGACAAATAGGTTTTTATGCATTCTAACTGAGAATTCCATCTGGTTTCCTTTGGTAGTTGCGGCATCATACCTCCTTTCTCCATTAACCAACCCTAAAATATAAATTTTTATTACAAATATTGCTGGATTTGACAACATAAATAAATAGCCTATGCAACTTATTAATGAGTCGTGAATTAGGATTCACACTGGTGACAGTGCTAATGCTAACATTGACAGTGCTAATGCATAAAAGTAAAGCTGACAGTAGCTAATTTATTGGATTTGTTTTTAGCTTACATGAGGTTGGTGATGGTTTCGGAAATATTTGTTAATTTCTACAACATGCTTGAGAACTGATTTTGGGGAGACATCTTTTTCTACCAAGTTTAGATGGTGTGCTGAACAGCCATAAGTAATAAGACTGTAGTTGTCCTCCTTAAGAATTTCTCTCATTCTTATCATTTTGTTTTCGTTATCAGTGCATATAGCAAATACCTGAAAATAAAATGTCATAATTCATAAGGAACTGAGCATTTGAGTATACCAAGGTGGAGAATTACATTCAGTTTATAACAAATAAAATGTACCTACAAAATAGTTATACTTACATCAATGCCATATATTTCTTTAGTTTTTGTTATTGCTTCTCTAGCTAACTGTACACAATATTCTGCTATCTTTTTTGTACTTCCAGCATCTACTGCTGAAATCAGATATGGCTTTTTTCCATTATGAATACTGCGCGCAATAATAGGATCATTACCTAATGAACTCCAGCCATCTTGTATAAGGGTAATGGTACAATCATGAAGATTAAGGTCATTGTTCATTTCATGGATTACTTCATCATTAACTTTTATTAACAGATCAGATGCCAACCTTTTCCTGTTTGGTGGTTCATATCCTGATCTTAGACCTTTGATTAATTTTATAAATTCTTTATTTTCTAAAACGTTGAAGGGTATGTTAGCTGAAAAAAAGAACCTTGCAACTTGTAAATCTAATTCTTCCTTTTGGTCCACAGTCGTTCTTACCACAAATGGTGTAATTGATCTTTGCCTTTTATGCTTTATTGGTGTTGAATGACAGAATGTGGATGATGAAGAACCTGCACTGGTGTCACTCATTTCAGGCACATTTTCACTTATAATCTTTGGATCATCTTTGCCAGAAGCCAAAGTTGGAGGAAGTGAATCAGTTTCAACTGATGCTCCAAATTCGAGTCTCGGCATACCTCTTGCCTCATTTTCAAAACATTCCACTTTTCTTTTACTGCATTTCTCTAGGTGATGTTTCACTCTCTCAATTTTTCGAATGATACTTTCTTTGCAATAATTGCATAGTACTCTAGTAGGCTGATCACTTAATAAAGTCACCTCGTCCCATTCGCTAGCTTTAGATCTTCCACCTTTATAGCTCTTTGAGTTTGGCATCTTAAAAATTTAAATTTGAGTTAGGTCTAAATAAAGCTGAAATCTGCTGTTAAGAAATAAAGGAAAGATCTAAAATTAATATGGAGAAAATTCTAATATGTCATTATCATCTCTCATATCTGAACTTTCTGTGAAATAAAGATGTCTTTTTAATATATATTGTAGATTAGATAAATAAATTATTAAAATAATAGATATATTGGGCACTACATAATTATCGAACCTTTCTAAAAAAAATTTCAACCCATCAAAAAACCAAAAACCCAGCAAAAACCCAGTTGGGTTGTTTTTTTTGTGTGAAAAACCCGGGTTTTTGCCAACCCTGGTTGTATGTGACCCCAAGTATTTTGGTCCTGTGAGTGTGTGGAATGTTGGTGTTGCTTAGTGTAAACTGTAGAGTTATCTGGTGTTCTTTTGTGTTGCTTGTTAGTAAGGTGATGGTTGATTTTGTGGGCGCTACTTTGAGTCCATTGTGTGTGAGCCAGTCTTGTATACTGTTTATGTATGTTTGTAGTTTATTTGTAGCGGTGTCGATGTTGTTGTGGGTGGATGTTAGAGTGATGTCATCTGCATATGATGATACGGTAAGCTTTTTTTCTATGGGTGTTGGAATGTCATGCATGTATAAGTTGAACAGTGTTGGTGAGAGAACAGAGCCTTGAGGGACCCCGTTCGGAAAAAGCTTGTTTTTGGATAACTTGCCATTAAATGTGACATGTGAGTATCTTCCTGAAAGATAATTGCTCAGCCACCTTTTGGTGTTGTACATGTTTGTGTTGAGTATTTTGTTTATGAGAGGGAAGCGTGGGATAGCATCAAATGCTTTACTAATGTCTATTGTTGCTAATAGTGTACGTTGAGTTGGTCGTCTGGAGTTGATGCCATCCATGATGTGCTGCGTGAGGTTAGTGAGTAATGTCGTGGTTGAGTGGTGAGGTCTGAATCCATGTTGAGTAGGCGATAGTGGTATGTGTGGGTTGGTGGTTTATAAGATTAGTCTTTCTTTTACTTTGGAAGGTGTGCATAGTAAGGTAATGGGTCTATAGGAAGCTGGTTCTGTTGGATTTTTGTTTGGTTTGAGTGTGTAATAATTTTACCTTGTTTCCGTATGTCAGGAATAATGCAGTGTTGAATATGTGCTGATGTTTGTGAGAGCTAGTATTCCCTGTGGGCCCAAGTGTTTAAGGTGTATGTTAGATATGTTGTCTGGTTCAGTAGCCTTCGAATTCTTAATGTTTTTGATGATCTTGGTGGTCTGGTCTGTAATGAAGGGTGTAATAGTCGTGTCGAGTCTGTAGGTTTTCTTGTTTCTGGCTGTTTGTTGTCTGCGTGTTCCTGGTTGTTGTCTCTGTTTAAGTGACTTATCTTTGCGTTATTGAAAATTTATTGAAAATTATTATTTTTTTTTTTGAGAGAGAGATTATTTAGGTGTAATATTAAGGTTAGTTTACTTTAAATAGACATAATTATAGAATATATATGGCCCATTTAGTACTGTCACATAGCTACAGACTTTTTCATTGTAGGCTGCAGTGGTTTTTAAGGTTAAAATTTGGTCAGCAGCCAGATTGCTAACTATGGTCAAGCTAAATTCATTAAAATCAATTTAGACTTACCAAAAATGAAGTTGCCAGTTGAACGTCACCCTTTCTGTTTCTAACTAATCCATAAGTTTCCATTTAGTTTCCAGATTTGAATTTTATTTTGTTAAGTTTAAGTTACTAATTTAACACTGCTAGTTATTATTTATAGGGCTATTTCCAGACCTAGGTTTGCAGTTTAAGTTATAGGGCTAGGGCTGTATTTCCCTTAAGTTTTGTTTTTAAAGGTTTAAGGTTTTGAAGGTTTATACTCAAGTTAAGTTAGGGCTATATTGCCTTTAAGTTTTAATAGGGCTATAACAGCCATTTAATTATTTAGTTAGGGCAGTTGTAGCCGGTCGAGTTTCTTCTAGGTACCTAGTTTTTTCTCTACCTTAGTATATTTTAATTAAATTACTTACACCTAGTTTCTGATAGGCCTCTATTTAGTTAAACAGGGTTTTGTTTAATTGCAGTGGTTATTAATGAGGTTTAAGGTTGTGAGGTTTAAAGGTTGACTTTAAGTGCCCGTTAGTTGGGAACCACGAGAATTTTTTACGAAAAAAACTAGCCCGCTTCATTCAGCAGTCAAAATTTTTCAAGAATCGACAAAGCTCCGTTTTTCTTTGTCTCAGAAACTTTTTTCTTTCTTCTTTTTGTTAATTAGGGAAACCCAACTTCACTAGTTGGTTAGAAACGAGGGTTGTTATTTTATTCTATATTTATTTTGTTTATATTTTATTTGGAAATATATGCGGTTATTTCTAACCACTTTTTTTAACATTCCCCCCCAAAAAAAAAATTACCCAGAATTATTTTCTTGGAAATTTTATTTATTTATTTTATTTTTTTTTTTTTTTTGATGAATGAAAATGACATGCTCTACAGAAAAGTTCCTTTTAGGTGAAATATGAAAATGAAAGCGTCTTTTCTGTAGAACGTTAGTCCTAAGTTATAGCTATTTACAATTATTTACAATTTTCAATTTGTGGTCTTCACAAAGATCCACTCTGTAATTTTCTTTGCAGTTCTTCCCGAAATCTAACTGCAGCTTGTCTTTGTGGTCGGGGTTGAGTAGCGGCAGTAGTAGTGTCAGGATAATCTACAGTTCCTGATTCTGTGGAGGAATTTTCAAGTTCTTCCAGGTCAATATTCGGTTTATCAGTTATTTCAAGTGGGTATAACCGATATATGTGTCTTCTGGAGAGATGACCATTGGGTGTTTTTACAGTTACATGCCTGATTATGCCATCTTCATCTGGTGTAATGTTTCAATTACAGCAATCTTCCAGAAGTATTTGGGATTCATAGAATTTTCATCTAAGAGGCACAGTTCTCCTACTTTAGGTTCTTTACTTACTGGTTGTTTGTGTTATTGGTATTCTTTTTCTCTTCTTCTTCTTCTTTCTCTTCGCCCGTTCCCGCCTCTATGCGGGGTCGGCGTTTCTGACCAGCCTCCTCCACACAGCCCGGTCCTGGGCTTCTTCTTCCGACAAACCCTTCTCCCTCAAATCGTCCCTCACCTTCTCCATCCACCTTCGCTTCGGTCTGCCTCTCTTTCTCCTGCCACGCACCTCCATATTCATCGTTCTCTTACCCACATAATCTTCGTCCCCTCTCATCACATGTCCATATTCTTTTTCTCTCAAACTACTCAAATATTCATATCGCCATCTTTTTTGATTTCTTTAGATTGTTTAACTCCCTTATGAAAGTAATCCAGTATTTTCTTTCTTTCTTTGTCCTCTGTTGCTGTCATATAATCGGAGTCCACCTGATCACCTTCTTTAACAGCTTCTTGGGTATCATTAGTGGTTAAAAAGTTGAATTTGGTATTGTCATACCCAAAAAGCAACTTGAAAGGAGTTAGTAGGTCAGAGGAAGGATCTTCATTTGAGTTAACATAAGTGAGTGGTCTTGAATTAATTGTATTCATTATTTCAAGAACAATTGTTTTTAGTTCAGTTAAAGGGATTTTTCTTCCTTTTAAGGAGGTATAGAGGGCTCTTTTGACTAAACCCACCATTCTTTCAGCTATTCCTAAGGTTCTGGGTGAATAGGCTGCTGTAAATTTCCACTGGATACCATGATCAGAGAGGTACTGAGACACAAGAACATTTTGGAACCAATGTTTAAGGTAATCTTCAGATCTTTTGAAGGTGGATTGATTGTCTGAAATCAAAACTTTTGGAAGGGTAGTTTAAGGACAAATGGTAAAGTTTCTTAAAAAGGTTTTAGCAGAAAGGTCAGTGCAGATGTGAAGGCTGGTGAATCTGGTGGCGCAGCAAGTGAACAATAATAAGTAGACTTTCATGAATTGGTTATTCTCATCCTGCACAGAAATTGGACCAGCATAGTCAAGGGCAGTTTTTTCAAAGGGTTTTTCATAGCTTAAACGTTCCGTTACTAATGGTCCAGTAGTAGGCACTTCATAAGCCATCGCAAAGTATTTTTGGCAAAACAGACATTGTTTCAGAACCTTTTTAACTACTTGCCTTATTTTGGGGATCCAGAATTCCTGTCTGAGGAAATTGCAGGTGGTAGCTAAGGTTGCATGACATTCAGTTACGATTAACGTTGTTAAATGAGAATTTTCAGGCAGTAGTACAGGATACCTAGCAGAATAGTTAAGGTTGGTTGCATATTTATATCTCCCCATTGTTCTGACTAACCCTTCTTTGTCAATGAAGAGTTTTAGATTCTTTTGCAGCTTTGTTAGGTCCTCAACTTTTTCTCCTTTATTTAGTTTGTTGATTATTTCTTTTTCTTTTGAGAAATGTTGTTGCTGGACTAATTTTATTCAGTAATTTGTGGCTTTAGTTTTGTAAGCTGTATGATTTTTCTCCAAAACAGCAATTTGTTCTTCCATTGTTAGGTTACATTTGGGGTTATATTTGTGAGTGCGGAAGTACTTTAAGTTTTCTATGAACCGTAGAACATAGGCAGTGATTCTGACCAGTTTTTTACTGTTAGAGAATTTTTCCATGTTTAACCCTTTAAGCCCTGAATTTTTTGTAGGGTTAAGTTATGAATGCGTGTATTTGAAACGTTAGCAATTGGCATCTTCAGTCCTTAAAGGGTTAACAAGGGAGTTTTTTCATTTATTTCTTTACAAGTTGTCTGAGACACATTTATTGTTGTCTGTAAGGTTTCTTGGTGGGGGTTAAAAATTAAGTTGGTTGGCCATTCAATTTCATTTCTCAAAAATGTGGGACCATGTTGGTAAAAGGAAGAAGTTTTTGAAATTTCTTGAAAGATATTGTCTGGTGAGTAGGTCTGCTGGGTTGTCTTCTCCTGCTACATGTCTGAATTCCAGGTGATGGTTTAAGTTTCTTGTTGCTTCCTGAATGTCTTTCACTCTGTTTTTTACAAAGATGGATTTCATTTTTAGAGATTTTTGAGCAATCCAATTTAAAGCCACCTGTGAGTCTGTCCAAATTATTGTTTTGAAGAACTTTTGGTTTTCTGAGTTTTCTTCTAGGTAGGTTTCTTTAAGGTATTCTAGGACTTTGGTTCCTAGGCAGATTGCCATTAATTCCAAGTTACAAATGGTCCAATTTTTTGATTTGGGGTTGACTCTTGATTTAGCGTAAATTAGTTCGGATTTTCCATTTCCAACTAGATAGCAACTTACTGCATAACCTTCTTGGCTGGCATCACAAAAGATGTGGAGTTGAAGATTTTCCATGAGAGGTTTGGATTTTCAAAAGCTTGTCTAGGAAAATTCAGAAATTCCACTTTGTTTATTTCTTTACAAAGTTTTTTCCATTCACGCAGCATTTCAGGTTCTAGATATTCATCCCAATCTTTTTTGGTAGCTACTTTCTGCATGAAGAGTTTTAATTTAAACACTAAGGGTGCAACAATCAAACAATTGCACAGAACTTAGTATTTCTCTTTTAGTTTTGGCTTCTGAGTTCAAGTTTACAGTTTTTAGATGGAGTGTATCAGCATTTGTTCCAACCATATCCTAATAGTTTTACATTTTCTTTATCTTCTGAGGAGGCTATGTCATGTTTTTCAAATAGTCCTTGAAGTTCTGAGTGATTGGAGGCCCATTCATATAGCTTCAAATTATATTCAATTAAGGTGTTTACACTATAATTGTAAAGGTCTTTGAGTTCTGAGAGATTGTTGGCATTAATTAAAGCATTGTCCATGTAAAAGCGGTTAGCTAGGTAGTCTGCCACTTGGTTTTGTTGTTCATTAAAAATGTGTTGGAGAGATTGTTGTAGTAAAAATGGACTGCTTTTGTTGCCAAAGGTAACTCTTTTATATTTATAGCAGATCAGGTTGTCGTCATTTGGAGCCAATTGGGTATCTTTTAACCACAGAATTTTGTGGGCATTGCAGTCAAATTCTGTTTGATATTTAAGTTGTAAATATGCTTTTTGAATGTCTCCAATCATCAAATATTTACCATGCCTTAATTTAATGCACAATTTTGCTAAATGAGGTAGGAGTGAAGGGCAGTCCTCAGTAGCATCATTTACTGTTATTTCTTCTGGTTTGCTTTTACCCGAGGGATCTACTACAATCCTAACTTTAGTTGTTTGTACTCCAGGGCGAACTACTGGAAAATGAGGTAAAAAATTTCCTTCTTGTTTTAAGTTTCTGTTAGGGCTACTTCTTCTATTATTCCTTCCTGGAATTGTTGTTCAAGGATGTCTGAATAAGGTTGCATTAAGTTATCTTTTTTTAATTTTTTGCAAGTGGACTTTAACCTGCTAATAGCATAGTTAAAGTTTGGTGAAATTTTATCTTTTTGGTCATTCCATGGTACCTTAACAGACATCTTTCCATCTTCTATTTTAACTTCCTTTTCGAAGTTTGCAATCAGATCTTTTTCTGTTTGAAAATGGTTCATCCCCAGAAATACCCAAATTTTCTAGTTTGCTAAATTGTGCAATCTGGTGTTCAATTTTTTCTAGATCTTCATTAGAAGTTGTACTAGTAAATAGAGGGTTGGTAATACAGAAGCTGATCTGATCTCTTATTGGTTCTTTTTCTTTTTCAGGGTAGTAATCTGAAGGGAAACCCAATAAAAGTATTCCATAGGGAGATTTATAACAAGAGGCAGTATGAATCTGATGAGTGCTGAGGGCAAAAAGTTTGTGGGTTGCAGCCCCAAAAATTAACATGAAGTCAGCCACTTCATCAGCTTCAAAGTGATCTGCAAGCTGATAATTTAAGGATTTTAAATAAGTTTGAAGTTTCAGTAATCCCTGAACTTCATATTTAATATTAATATCATCAATTATGATGGCTTCTATTTCTTGGTAGTTTCCAGGGTTTCTAGAATCCTCCAATTTAATTATAGCTACTTCATAATTTGGTTGTTTTTTGTTGGCTATAAATCCTGTTATGGTTATGGATTCATCGTAGTGTTTAGTTGGAAGATTCAATTTTTTCACAAGTTCATTGGTAATGTAGCTGGCTTGACTACAATTATCCAAAAGTGCTCTGCATTTAATTGATTTTTCTGAGTTTCTTATTCTCATCTGCATGGAAGGAATTAATGCCACTTCTTGATCAGTGTTTTTTAAACTTAATAAGTTAGTAACTTGTTTCCCTTGTTTTGAGTTTTCTTTTTGGATAGCTACTTCAGTACTGGTTTTGGTTTTCTTATCTTCCTCTGGTTTTCCTTTTTGTTTGGTACAAAGGAAAGATAAATGGTTAGAAAACCTACAAAATGAACAGGGTTGGAAAGAAATGGGGCATTCTTTGGCTTGGTGTTTAGATGAGGTGCATTTAGTACAATAATTTAATTTAGCAAGTTTTTTCAGTTTATCCCAACTTTCAGGGAAAGAATCACATTTTGAGATTCTGTGAGAGTTTTCTTACACAATTTGCAGTAAAGTTCTCTCTGGTCAGTATGTTGAGCTCTTTTTGAGGATTGTCTTTGGGTGGAAACTGCCAGAGTAGCTGTAGTTTGGCCAGAATACCATGGTTTTCTGGCTGGTTCTGGAGAGAAGTTTCTTTTTTGTTTAGGTATTAAGGTGGTTAATTCACTTTGACTTAGATCAAAATTAACATTAGCTAAGGTTTTGGTAGCTTCAGCAATGGCTTCTTTAAATTTATCAAAGTGGTCATAGAGTTTAAAACCACAAGTTCTTAAAAATTCCTGAGTTTCTTGACTTAGTTTATTATAATATACATACAAGAGTATATCTTCTAATTCTAATTTTTGAGTTTGCATTAAATTTATGGTAGAGTGCATATCTGCTTGAAAGTCATGAAGTGATTTAAAATCTTTGGTTATTTTGGATTTGGTTAAAAGTGATTTTATTATGGAGAATTTAATTTGGCCTGGTGTTGCATAACAGCCCTCCAACTGCTGCCATGCTTCTTCATAAGATGTTTTACTTTCTTGCATGCAGTTTATTTGAATGGCAGGGTTTCCACTCAAATGTTGTTTTAGGTAGGAAAATTTCTCTTGTTCAGAAAGACCTATGTTATCATAAATGTTTCTGAATGAGGTCTTAAAGTTTTGAAATTTAGAAAAATTTCCATCAAATGGTAATATTTGAAGCTCAGGAATTTTAGTACCTATTCTTGGTTTAGGTTTGGCTTCGGCATTATTTTCTTTTTTAGTTGTTAATGCTTGTACCATTTGATCTATTTCAATTTGGTAATAACTGTTTTTTTCATCTACTTTTTCTTGTTTAGCCTCTGAGAAGCCTTCAGAACAAACATACTTACTGAGGATTTCCTCATCTAAATTTTGTAACTTGTCCAGTTGTGAGGACAAAAGCCGAGCATATGAATTTTTTTGTTCCTCAGTCCAATCATCCAATTTCTCTTTGATTGTAGCTAAAAGTTTAGTAGCTGAGGCTCTGATTGCTCTCCTCTTTTTTACCAATTTACTAGTTTCAAGTGCTTCCACATCACTTCCCAACCATGATGATAGTGTCTCCATACTTTTTCCTGGAGTGGCTTCAGTTTCATTAGCCATTTTTTAGGTTTAATATTATAATGATATTATCAATGATATTTATAATTAAATTTTCAGATTATGTAAAAAATTTAATTCACTGGATTTAAAACTATTGTATCAGAAATAAAACAAAAAAGGGTAATCAACTTCTCGACTGCCTACCCGGGGGCGCCATATTGAAAAAATTATTGAAAAATTATTTTTTTTTTTTTGAGAGAGAGATTATTTAGGTGTAATATTAAGGTTAAGTTTACTTTAAATAGACACAATAATTATAGAAATAATAATGGCCCATTTAGACACTGTCAACATAGCTACAGACTTTTTCACTGTAGGCTGCAGTGGTTTTAAGGTTAAAATTTGGTCAGCAGCCAGATTACTAACTATGGTCAAGCTAAATTCATTAAAATCAATTTAGACTTACCAAAAATGAAGTTGCCAGTTGAACGTTACCCTTTCTGTTTCTAACTAATCCATAAGTTTCATTTAGTTTCCAGATTTGAATTTTATTTGTTAAGTTTTAAGTTACTATTTAACACACTGCTAAGTTATTTATTTATAGGGGCTATTTCCCAGACCTAGGTTTTGCAGTTTAAGTTAGACGAGGGCTGTATTGCCCTTAAGTTTTTGTTTTTAAAGGTTTAAGGTTTAAGGTTTAAGGTTTTGAAGGTTTTTACTCAAGTTAAGTTAGGGCTATATTGCCTTTAAGTTTTAATAGGGGCTATAACAGCCATTTAATTATTTAGTTAGGGCAGTTGTAGCCCGGTTCGAGTTTCTTCTAGGTACCTAGTTTTTTCTCTTACCTTAGTTATATTTTAATTAAATTACTTACACCTAGTTCTGATAGGCCTCTATTTAGTTAAACAGGGTTTTTATTTAATTGCAGTGGTTATTAATGAGGTTTAAAGGTTGTGAGGTTTAAAGGTTGACTTTAAGTTGCCCGGTTAGTTGGGGAACCACGAGAATTTTTTACGAAAAAACTAGCCCGCTTCATTCAGCAGTCAAAATTTTTCAAGAATCGACAAAGAGCTCCGTTTTTCTTTGTCTCAGAAACTTTTTTTCTTTCTTCTTTTTGTTAATTAGGGAAACCCAACTTCACTAGTTGGTTAGAAACGAGGGTTGTTATTTTTATTCTATATTTATTTTGTTTATATTTTATTTGGAAATATATGCGGTTATTTCTAACCACTTTTTTTAACAGCGTAGTGATTAACTAGAATGTTAGCTTGTTGTGTATATGTTGGGATATTATTTTGGCTGTGACAGATAGCCGCGTGTGAGGTGTGAATGCCGCTGTTAGAGTGGGTAATGCTGTTTATAGTCTTGTATAGCCTGGATGTATCTGTGGAGTGGTTTAGTGTTGTTATGAATTCCCTAAATGTTTCTGTTTGTTTTTCTTTAAGTTTGTTGTTTATTCCTGTGTTGAGCTGTTGTATCTGCTGTTTTATGGCTTCTGTGTGTGGTGTTTGTGTGTTATGTTTGAGGTTGTTATGTTGCCTTATGAGGTGAGGTATTTCTCTAGTGTAATTTGGGTTGTATTTCCTAATGTTGCCCTCGGGTATGTATTTGTTTGCATTATTGATGATCTGATTAAATGTTTTGAGTATTGTATTGATGTTTATGATGGGTGTGCTGTTTAATGTGGTGAATGCAGTGCTTAATTTGTGACGGAACGCTCCGGAACGCCGTTCCGGTACTTTTATTTTAAAACCTAATTAAAAAAGTTTTTATTTTAATAAAAAGTTCAGCAACGTAATTTCGTAATTTAAAATCCAACGAAATACAGACAGTAGAAAGCGAAAACTAGTTGATGAAGCAGAAAGAAGTTTGGAGTGTGTGTGTGGAAATTAATGTGATTATTCTATCAACTTCCTATATATAGCAATAGCATGTAAGTAAAGCAATTTTATTTTGTTTCAAATACATATAATATTTTGTTTCACTTAGATGAAATAACATTTCACTTAGATGTTGCAATCACAGTCTAACTTTTTCTTTAAAATAATACTGTATTCGAAGAACTTTCATTTGCATGTTGCGCAGTTTTCGCAGAAAAAGCGCTTAAAATGCGTTGGTTTCCGGGGCGCCGCCCCGGACCCCGCTGGGGGAGCTTACAGCGCTCCCCCAGACCCCCTAACTGTGAGGGCTTCACCTGCGTTCCACTTCTTTTTCATTTACAAATTAAGCACTGGGTGAATGTACAGAGTTGAATACCTCACTGTAGTGTTCCTTCTATAATTTGACTATATTCTCAGTCCCAGTTACATTTTCAATATTAGCAGGGAGAGACATTGCACTATTATTCACTGTTTTTAATTCGTCCCAAAACTTTCTTGAATTCTTACTGGCAAGCTTTCCAGACAGAGCATCCCTGCTTAACTCATCCTCATGATCTTTTATATCCCTTAATTCAACTTTACAATTTTATGATAATTTTAAGAGTTTATTGGAATTTTGTATTGCGTATAAATTAATTTTAAATCCACTCGAATCCTATTAATTCGCATTCCGTTATTTCGTACTTTGCGTTAATTCATACATTTCTTCGACCCTTTCAAAATATCTGAGGAATTTTGAACTTTTTGTTATCAATTTATAAATAATCTGATAGTTGTACAAATGGTAAAAATACATAAAGACGGAATTGTAGTTTTTTGTCAGAAAATTTATGTTTTCTAACGATTTTTGATGTTAGAAATACTGTAGTGATGTTCTTTTTTGCCACAAAAATAGCGAAATGTAACCTGACCTAACCTAACCTAATCAATATTGTACATACACACAGGGGCGTACACAGCATTTCTTGAAAGGGGGGGGGGGGGACACACACACACACACACACAATATATATATATATATATATATATATATATATATATATATATATTGTGTGTGTGTGTGTGTGTATGTGTGTGTGAGCTCAAAATTGATGATGATTCATTTGGAATCAAAATGAATTGCATCTTGGAAGGCTTCAGTTGTATTTTATTTCCAATTTATGGGCAAAGAATTAAATTTGCACAAATTAATCGTACGTATAAAGACATATAAACGTTCCTAAGCCAGCCAAAATTGATTTTGAGTTTTGAGTTAATAACATGTCCTGGTAACCATGAAATAACTGAAATTCCATATGACCAAGATTTTTTTGTGGTGAATGTTGCAAAGTTATCGATTTTTTTAAAATTTCTTTTTCAAGTATCTTTAATGAGAGTAGTAATAATTTTTACAATGGGGGGGCCTTTGTCCCCCTTTATGTACACCACTGCATACACACCTCCATGGATGAATGAGCACTGATACATGTCAGAATTCTGGTAACGGGCATTGTTAACGCATGCGCACAAGAGACAACCTGGCGTTTATTCTGGTAGCCTTCTTTGAAGCATGCGCACAAGAGACAACCTGGCGTTTATTCTGGTAGCCTTCTTTGAAGCATGCGCACAAGACACAACCTGGCGTATATTCTGGTAGACATCTGTTAGTCTTCTAAAAGTTTTCAAACATCCATTATTTCATTATAAAACAAGCGCGGCAATAATAACTATTTTGGATCTTTTCCGTTTGGTGCCCACGACTAGAATAAAAATTAATTAATTATTACTGTCATAAGGCTCGATTGAGAGATTACAGTAATTCAGCCTTTATTACACAAAAAACTTCAACAACATAATTCTGAAACAGAAAAATATAACATTAGATACAGTAGCGGATAAAAATAATAATACACCTTTAAACAGATAACATCAGATACTCTATACCGAAATCACCACATTCTCCCACACATGGAAAAGTAGCTTTATAGAATAATAGTAAATGCTAAATGTAATTATAAATTCAGGCGATACGGTTGGCGCCTCACACATTGAGACCTGTGCAGTGCAATCGGTTCTGGTACGGGAACGTGATCGGTCTGTTCACCGGCGCGCAAGCAGTCTTGGACGGCGTCTTCAATAACGATAGGTTCCTCAGGACAGTCCGTAGCTCGTTACTACTCTGTGGATGAGGTTGGTCGTGAGAGTCTAGATGAGGCGTGACAGTGTTTTCAGAGCGTGTAGATTCAGACGATGAAATGCCGCGTGGTGCTAGGTCTCTCACTGACACAGTACTCTCTTTACCGTTAACCAGGCGCCTCACACATTGAGACCTGTGCAGTGCAATCGGTTCTGGTACGGGAACGTGATCGGTCTGTTCACCGGCGCGCAAGCAGTCTTGGACGGCGTCTTCAATAACGATAGGTTCCTCAGGACAGTCCGTAGGCTCGTTACTACTCTGTGGATGAGGTTGGTCGTGAGAGTCTAGATGAGGCGTGACAGTGTTTTCAGAGCGTGTAGATTCAGACGATGAAATGCCGCGTGGTGCTAGGTCTCTCACTGACACAGTACTCTCTTTACCGTTAACCAGGCGTATATGGGCATAATGAGGATTTGCTTCAAGAACTTCCGCTTCCACGACCAGAGGATCGTATTTAGAACTACGCACATATTGCTTAAGGAAAACCTTGCTGCCAGGAAAGGAGAGCCAGGAAGGTACAGTACAACCTGTAGAAGAACGTCTAGCATAGGTAAACAGACGCTCATGAGGTGTACAATTAGTAGACGTACACAACAATGATCGCACCGAGTGGAGAGCATCAGTAAGAACGAGTTCCCAGCTGTTAACAGGCAAATTGCGAGATTTTAGGGTCAATATTATCGTCTTCCATATTATGCCATTATATCTCTCACATTGTCCGTTACCCTGTGAGTTGTAGGGAGTTGTTCGGCTAGTGGCAATGCCACGAGAGTGTAGAAAGTTCTTTAGCTCTTGAGACATAAATGCAGTACCCCCGTCAGAATGTACGTAAGCAGGCATACCGAACAATGCAAATATTTGATAGAGACAACGAATTGCAGTTTGAGAGGAGACATCCTTGCAAGCAAAAGCGAACGGGTAACGGGAATATTCATCAATAACAGTAAGTAAATACTTGTTAGGAGAAACTGACGGTACAGGACCCTTAAAATCCATTGAAAGCCGCTCGAACGGTTGAGTAGCCTTTATTATAGGCGTTAAGTTAGGCTTGTGAAATCTCGGTTTGCACTCGGAACAGACCGGGCAGGCTGCAGTGGTACGCCGCACTTCAACAGAAAATGGAAGGTTACGCGATCGGACAAAATGATACATCCTAGTGACACCGGGATGACACAGGTCGTTATGAAGTTTAGTTAGTACATTAGAGTCCACAGCAGAGCAAAACACGCGTGAGAGTGCATCAACCGCTACAGTATCACGTCCAGGACGATACTGAATGTCAAAATCAAAGCATGCCAATTCCAATCTCCAACGTAGAATTTTATCATTTTTTATCTTAGTTGTGTTTTTGATCCAGCATGAACGAAACAGATTTTTGGTCAGTGATTAGAGTAAAGTGTCTGCCAGTTAAATGATGTTTCCATTTACGGAGTGCCTCTATTATAGCCAAAGCCTCTTTTTCAACAGCCGGATAGTTTCGCTCACTGTTATTCAATGATTTCGAGAAAAAGGCAACCGGTTTTCCTTCTTGGCTCAAGGTAGCTGCCAGACCAGAATCAGATGCATCGGTTTCTATAACAAGAGGTATGTCATCTCTGATAGTTTGAACAACAGACTGCAATATATCATGCTTCAGGTTAGAAAAAGCTAGTTTAGCATCCTCACACAATGGAAAAGATTTGGCCTCAGCCAATGATCTAATTTTATTCGAGTAGTTTCGGATCCATTGAGAGTAATAAGACAGTAGCCCTATAACACGCTTCAGAGCTTCAGCATCATGAGGAACGTGGATGGCGACGGTTCCCGCAAAAGTAGCACTTCTGATCAGCTTTAACGGTTGTGGCTATAACTGAAGTATCACTAGTATTAACTGATGAGTCATGGTCCTGCATATCAGGGTTACCCTTTGATTGAATAGAGGTCGAGGCTGCAAGTTGAGAAGGCAGTTCAGAATAACAATCAGCATTGCGCTGGGCTAATTCTAATGCTCGCGCTTGGTCGATAGCAGATGAGAAGTCCAGCTTCTTGTTTTCTAGAAGTCGTTTTCTGATTGAAGTTGACAAGAGACCGTTTATGAAAGCGTCGCGAGTATACTCTTCTTGATGTTGCTTGACAGTTACAGCTGTAAAGTTACAATCAACAGTCAGTTTGTTCAGAGTTCGAACATAGTCGTCGATAGATTCGTCGGGTAGCTGGCGCCTGCTGGCAAGGAGGTGCCGAGCAAAACCTTATTCTTTGGCTTAATATACGTAGCGTGTAAAGTTCAATGGCTTCATCATAGGTCTGACATTGAGAAATGTACTCAAATACATTATGTGAAATATAACTGATGAGTATGTCTAACTTGCTTGGAGTAGTGCCATAGCAGATGCAGCGTCAGCAGAGGCAGTGCCTGTTACTGCAGTAGTAGTAGTGGTGATGGTTTCCGATGAAGTTTGTGAGGGTTCGGAACCAGTGTTTCCACAGTTGGGCTCCATCCGGTGCGTTTGGACTGGCATCAAAACGTTCAGGGCGCAAAATCCGATCCATGCTTCAGATAATTTTGTGTAATAAATTGACACAAGGCTCGATTGAGAGATTACAGTAATTCAGCCTTTATTACATAAAAAACTTCACAACATAATTCTGAAACAGAAAAATATAACATTAGATACAGTAGCGATAAAAATAATAATACACTTTAAACAGATATCAGATACTCTATACCGAAATCACCACAATTATCATCACATGTACTTTTTTACGTTGATTCAAAATATATAAAAAAAATTTCCGATAATGAATAATAAAAACGTTACAGCCCTTTAACGTTTGAATTTCGTACATCATTTAATTTGTCTATTCTTCAAAAATTTGACGATAATTTGTGTTGAAAATTGGACGCATTGGACGTAGGCGATAAGGCCATCTTATTCTTAGTCCGCGCAAAGACCTAGGCTATCATATACATTCGTGACACTTTTAAAGCATAAACGGAACAGAATGGAAGACTGGAATATTACAGAAATAATTACAAATTAACAAAAATATCACAACTTAATCTAACCAATCATCAAGGGCGTACAGTTGACCGGGTCTTTTCCGTTTGGGCCCACCACCAGATTCTTTTGAAATAGCACCAGTAGTGCATTTTGCCCTATTATTGCATAATAGGGCAATAAAAATGCAAAATGGATTGCATATTTGTTTTGCAAAATAGGTTACATAATATATATATATATATATATATATAGGGTGAACCAAATGTAGGTGGACAGTAAATGATAACGTTTATTTTGAGAATACATATTTAATTTTTTTGTATACTATAATACAAATAAAATTTAATAAATTTAGTTATAATATTTAATATAATATAACACAAACACCATAGTTATAATGAACACCATAGTTATAATATAATATAACACAAACCGTATTCAACCTACTGTCCACCTACTTTTGGTTCACCGTGTATATATATAACTTGGTTGAATGGTTTGTTCTTAGGGAAGCGTAACTTAGCGAGGAATAGGAGGACGAAAAGATGGTACATGTTTATTAACAGACGTTTCGGAAAATTCAATTTCCATCATCAGTGCTAAAAATTTAAAACAAGTAAAAATAAATAAGTATAATAAATAGAAACGAACAACAAATTAAAATGGCGCAACAATTAGCGAGAATCAAAAACAAGTTACAATGTGTATTAAATTAAAAGATTAAAAGTTAAATGATATAAAGTATAAAAGTATGGATGATAAGTAAAATATAAAATGGTTTAGGTGGAACAGAATTGTAAAGTTACTTACAATTAGCGAAAATTAAAAGCGTTACAATGTGTATTAAATTAAAAGGTTAAAGTTAAATGATATAAAGTATAAAAGTATGGATGATAAGTAAATATAAAATGGTTTAGTGGAACAGAATTGTAAAGTTTCTTACCAGATTGTAATGAGACTAATTATACAGAAGATTGGGAATGGTTGCCTGTTGAAAGAATTCCATTGGGACGATGGAGCCGGGCGGAGTGATGGTGGATTTCTTTTGAAAGTTTATTTGGCAATGTTTAAATTGAAAGCGGAACTGTAATCGTTGAGGGTTGGCTGGATACTGAGGATGTAAAGGGACTCAAGTATGCGGAGGTCGATTAGTTGGTTGGCTGAGTTGATGATTTTGAAATTGGAGGAAAGTAACGGGTGGTTGTGGAGGTGGCAGTGATCCCTTATTGCAGATTTGGAGGGTTTGTTCAGGGGCTGTGAAGTTCTTGTAGAAATCCCACGATGCTCGTCCACTCTTGTTTGATATTGGCGGATGGTACTGCCAATATAGTTCGCTTTGCAGCGAACACAATTAAAAGCATAGATAGTGGACGAAGCAGTGGCTGGGGTGTTTTTTCTTTATGGTTGAGGTAAGATTTAATACGATTGTTGTTGGTGAAAGCGAAATGAAATTTAATTTGGGGGTAAAGCGGCGTGAGTAAGAGACGGAGTTCTGAAAGTATTTTGTGGCTAATATGGTCATAATAAGGGAATGAAAAATATTGTACGTCTTTTTTAACAGTGGGAATTTTAAGGGGGGGTTGATAAATATTATTAAGAAAATTTCTGGTTAAAGACTGTAACAGATGTTTTGGGAAAGAGTTATTAATGCTGAAGTTAAGAATTAACTCTATTTCATGGTGAAAAGATAAGTACGAGGAGCAAAGATGGTAGGCACGGTGGATTAAAATTTTAAAAATTTTAATACTGTTTATTTTATATAGCAAAGGGAATGTGGCTTAGGAAATTAGTACCCAGGCCTGTGTACGTGGGTTTTCGATATATGGAAGTGCTAAATTTGTTGTTTTGTTTAGTTATTGTAATTCTAGGAAGGGAAGGGTGTTATTAGATTCGTCTTCTTTGGTGAACTTAATATTTTTATGTTGGGAATTAAGGTAGTTAAGAAAAAGGGGGGCGTGGTTGGCGTTGTGAAAAAGGAGAAAGGTGTCATCACGTATCTTTTATATAGGTGTGGTTTATAATGAGTCGGGCAATGAAGTAGCCAGTTATTTTCATGATGGCTGAGGAAGATGTTTCGCTAAAGTGGCACTTAAGGGGGATCCCATAGCTAATGAGTCGGTTTGCTGATAAAGTTGTTGGTTAAAGAAAAATAGGTGTCTGAGGCGGCGAGCGTAAGCAGTTTGGTAAATTCATGTTTTGTCAGATTCAAAACTGTGTTCGGATTGTTGGCGAAAAGGCTATTAATACAGATATCGATGGCTTCTTTAATTGGAACGTTGGTGTAGAGAGATACTATATCGAAACTATGCATATAAAGGTTATTTGAGTTATTTATGGTCCATATTTCTTTAGCGAATTCGTAGGAGTTGGTGACGGAAAATTCGTTTTGGGTTAGGGGGGTTAAAGTGGGAATTAGGAATTTTGCTAGTTTGTAATTGTGGGTAGTGTAGGCCGAAAGGATGGGTCTAATGGGTAAGTTGGGTTTATGTATTTTAGGGAGGCCATAGAGAGTACCTGGGGATCATATATATATGATGAATAAAACCACGAAGGAAATGAAACACAGAATGGTGCTCAAGCGCTTTCGTCTAATGACATCCTCAGGAACACTGAAGTACATAAAGAGTTACAGCCTATATATAGGTTACAGAAAAAAAAGAAAAAAAAAAATATATATATATATATATATACAGTAAATGGAGAAACAAATTTAAAGGATTGTGGGAGGGGCACACAAATTTTTAAGGAAAAACTATCGATTTTTAGCACAAGATTAAATTAATTGTTTCCAACCAATGTTAGATAAAAAAAATTTTTTTTTACAAATTTATACTGGAAATCTGCCCGGGTTTTAGCACTGCTCTTTTTTGTATATAAAAATTGAAAAATTATCGATTTTTAGCACAGGATTAAATGAATTGTTTCCAACCAATGTTATAGATAAAAAAAAAAATATATACAAATTTATACTGGAAATCTGCCCGGGTTTTAGCACTCTGCCCTTTTTTGTATATAAAAATTGAAAAATAAAAGTTATTAGGGTGGCATACAAGTTTACCAAAGATTTAGCGTTCTACCTTTCTTATCTAAATCTGTTCTGAAGGAATTCAAAACAACAGGATCGAGTTGAAAAAGACCTTTGCTATGTTGAAGTTATTTGAAAGTTGATAATGGCAGACTCAAGAATATTTCTATTAACAATGTTGCTAGAGTGAAATAAAACTGAAGCATTATTCCAATCAATACAGTGGGATAACTCTGACAAGTGGACAAAAAGAGCACTGGACAACTGTCCTGTTCTAACGGAATACCGATGCTGTTTTATACGTGTGTGCAAATCCTTTCCCGTCTGACCTATGTAAAAGGAATCACATTGTTTACAACCAATTTTATAGGTAATGCCTGAATTATTGGTAGGGCTATTTTTTACTATGATATTTTTCATAATAGTGTTATATGAAAATACTACATTAATATCCAAAAGTTTAAGTACATTAGCAATGCCTAAAAAGCCCGGGAAAAATGGAAGTACTAAAATATTTTTTGACAAAGTACGTGTGTTACTATTGACACGATAGAAAGTTCGTTTTGCCTTGTTGAGACAAGATTCCATAAACGCAGATGGATAACAAAGATCACTTCCAATACCGTTGATTTTTTCTAATTCGGCATCGATGTATTCCGGACTGGCGATCCTAAGGGCGCGGAGAAACATTGAAGAAAAAATGACCTTCTTAGTGGGGTGTCATGTCCCGAGTAAAAGTGGCTTGAAACGCATTTTCAAAGATCATAAGGACTTAATTCCGCTTTTCTTGTCCACTTCACCTTCTCTGCCCTACCTTTACGGTCTTATTAAAACCCACAAACCTGGCAACCCTATGCGCCCTATTATTAGCTCCGTGGGCTCTATTACTTATAAACTCTCCAAATGGCTTGTCAAAGTCTTGTCCCCCATTCTCGGAACTATCTCTGATTCACATGTAAAAAATTCCATGGATCTTACTGAAAAGTTGAATAGTGCACGTACTGAAACTAACGATAGATTGATCATTTGACGTTTGTTCATTGCTTACAAAAGTGCCGATTGACGATATGCTTGACTTTCTCTCCTAAGAATTACATAAGTATGACCTGCCACTACCTTCTCACATTGTTTTGGAACTTATTAAGCTTTGCATCAACAAGTTTTTGGGATGGCCATGGGCAACCCCTTGTCGCCCCTCCTCTCCAGTATTTATATGGAGTTTTTCGAAATTACTTACATTCCGAGAATCCTGGGGGTTGGCATTAGGGGTTAAAACCGGTATTGAAATACCGGTATTAATACCGGTATTGAAGAAGTACAAATAACCGATACCGATATTATAGGTTTTCGGTATTGACAAAAATTGCTATTGTAAAATTTAGGCAATTTAGTCCTCCGATGGGCAAATAAACTGTTTTTGGAGGATTCGGAGAAAAAAAAAGTTTCGGGGTATTTTGCAGTTAACCTCTTTTTTTCGTTTTCTATTCCTTTCTATCAAAGAAAACTATTTATTGCACTAGCTTTAAGAGTGATTCATTCAACCGTAGCCATTTCTTCAACAGAGTGGGAAATTATTGAAAACCTTTATGACACCTTACGTCCTGTTGAAATTTCTTAAAGGGTTATGCTCGAAAGATGCATCACTCCTGACAGCTGAATCATCAATGAAATTTATTTCAAAGAAACTAGGAGAGAAAAATAATCCAATAGCAAAAGAGTTAAAAGATTGTCTTAGAAATCGTTACATTTCAAGAAGACAGCAAGACATTGTAGGTTTAATCAAATATCTTCATAATCCCGAAGTTTTAAAAGTTCAAGAAGAGGAAAGTTTTTCTGTTCCATCAAAATTAGTTCTCAAAAGAACTGCAGAAAGGCTCCATAAAAGACTTTTCCCTAAGAATGTGGTTGATTTGGAGATAGAAATGGAAGAACAGGAATTTCCATGTAACCCTGAAAATGTAGCTGCAAATAAGACTGAAGTTGAAGCAGATTCATTACTGAGTGAATACATGCAAGAAATGGACAAACTAGGAAAAGTGCCATCTAAAAAAAATTCCATTGATTTTGATGTTACTAATGAATTTAAAAGCTTGGAAGTTACTTTACAGAAAGTGAGAATTTAGAGAAGCTGTACAAGGCACTGCTTTCAATTAAACCTACAAGTGCAGAATCAGAAAGAGCCTTTTCTGCTGCAGGCCTATTTCTGACGAAACTGAGATCAAGTCTATCTGAACAATCCCTAGATGCTCTTTGTTTATTACAATTTAGTAATTTACTGTATAAACTTTTTCGAATAGAATGCCATCTATTTGGAGTTGGGTCATTAATTTATAGTAAATATGGTGAGTACTGCAAGTCCCTCAGACTTGTGGGAGGGTTGGTAGGGTGGCACCATAATAAATCAAAATAAATTATTTTTTTCATAATACCGGTATCAATACCGGGATTAGCATAATTGCCTCCAAATACCGGTATTGAAAATTTTCGGTATTATGCAAGCACTAGTTGGCATCCCTTGGTTGCGGTACGTCGACGATATTTTATGTATGTGGCCCATGAATCGTGACCTGGATAACTTCCTCCTTCAGTTAAATGATCAAGTCCCCTCCATTAAGTTTACTTTAGAAGTGGAACAAGACAATTCAATCCCATTTTTGGATGTGCGTGTACATAGGGAAAGCCCAGGTTTTAAGTTTAGTATCTATCGGAAAAAAAAAAACAATTTGTCCTACGTACACTTTTACTCGGGACATGACACCCCCACTAAGAAGGCCATTTTTTCTTCAATGTTTCTCCGCGCCCTTAGGATCGCCAGTCCGGAATACATCGATGCCGAATTAGAAAAAATCAACGGTATTGGAAGTGATCTTTGTTATCCATCTGCGTTTATGGAATCTTGTCTCAACAAGGCAAAACGAACTTTCTATCGTATCAATAATAACACTCGTACTTTGTCAAAAAATATTTTAGTACGCTTTTTAGGCATTGCTAATGTACTTAAACTTTTGGATATTAATGTAGTATTTTCATATAACAATATTGTGAAAAATATCATAGTAAAAAATAGCCCTACCAATAATTCAGGCATTATCTATAAAATTGGTTGTAAACAATGTGATTCCTTTTACATAGGTCAGACGGGAAAGGATTTGCACACACGTATAAAACAGCATCAATATTTCGTTAGAACAGGACAGTTGTCCAGTGCTCTTTTTGTCCACTTGTCAGAGTTATTCCAC
>JAJOZX010007131.1:0-167500 GCA_023014485.1 Bathynomus jamesi | reverse complement strand
CAGCATGATTTCCTTCTTTCTGATCATAGACTATTAGAAATATTAATTAACGTTACCAATTTATGCGCAACACGACTTAACAATAACTCAATAGGTAAGAATAATCGCGTCGATTAGTCCAATGTTAATATGCAGCAGAGAATAGAATACAAAGACAGAACAAGTCACCTCTTTAATAATTTAGAAATTTTGCATCTTGCCTGTAATAATCCTTGCTCAAATGATTCTCACTGTAAACTCATAGATAGGTATTATAGTAAGATAATATCCCTGTTAAGAGAAGCAGGAAGACCCCTGATTAAATCTTACAACCATCATACTAAGATTATTCCTGGTTGGAATGATTTTATTGCCCCCCCCTGAAGAGGGAATCGAAAGACGCCTATGATTTGTGGTGCTTTCATGGTAGACCCAGATTAGGACCAGTATGCATGAATATGTGTAGAAGTCGGGGTCAGTATAAGGCGGCCATAAGGCGATGTAAACAGGAAGAAGAGTCTATTCGAGCATCAAAAGCCTGTGAAGCTCGCATAAATAACGATAACAAATTTTGGAAATTTGTTAAGAATCAAACGGTGTCAAAAATGTCCTCCCTCCGACAATCGATTGGGTGTCGGGGGAGGATGAAATTGCAAAGCTGTGGAAAAACCACTATTCTAACGTTCTTAACAGTGTGAGTAGGGATAATCTTAAGATAGATTGCAGCGAAACGATTGTGGGAGTGACAAGGGAAAATACTTTGATATCATTTTCTGAAGTAAAGAGGTTAATTAAAGAGTTAAAGACTGTTCTGCGTCAGGGGTGGATGACTTATCGAATGAGCACTTAAAATATGCAAATGACGCAGTATGTCTGCATATATCATTGCTCCTATCAGCCATGCTTGCTCATAGCCTATTGCTGTCGCTTCCTGCTTCTCGAAACTACTAGAAAAACTCTTGTTACTCCGATTATATGATTTCCTATGGACATCTCGTAATCAGTTTGGCTTTAAAAGGTCCCACTCAACTGACTTAAAGAAACAATATCTAAATACATTGACAGTAATTCAACTATTTATAGCTGTTTCCTAGATATAAGTAAGGCATTTGATAGGGTGAACCACAATATTTTATTTGCAAAACTAGAAGACAGGAAGGTTCCCATGTACATATTAAATTTATTGAATTTTTGGTATTCCCACCAATCTTTCACTGTTAGGTGGGACAATATACTATCCGAGTGTTTTGGCTCCTCTTGCGGGGTGAGACAAGGCTCCTTGCTCTCCCCTATGCTGTTTAATGTGTATATTGATGGATTAATTGCTTCACATAATGAGGCAACAGTGGGATGTTGTATAGATAACACAAGGATAAATAACTTAGTTTATGATGATGATATGGTGTTAATAATTCCCTCTGTTAAAGGTCTGGATCGGCTACTAAAAGTCTGCGAAGTGTATTCGCAGAAACATGATATTCTTTTTAATGTTACAAAAACTACGGTTATGCAATTTCATCTTAAAAGCTGTAATCAGCCAGCTGATATAAGGTTTAGGGGTCTTTTCCGTTTGACACATGGTTCGATTTTATTTTAAATTTCTACACAGACGTAGTTTTGCATGCCGATTACGAAAATCAGAACCATTTTTCGGAGAAATTAATAAAAAAGTTACAACCCTTTAAAGATTGAATTTTTAGGTTAGGTTAGGTTAAGTAAAGATTGGTTTTTCCCTATTTAAATGTTCACTAATTTGTTATGTTATGTATTGTGTTGTTATTGTAAATGTTAGTAATGTTATTTCTCTTTTACATAGGAACTAATTCAAACAATCATGAGCGATAGAGTGGACAATTTGAAAAGTTTGTGGAACAAACTTAAAAACGAGGAGGACGCAGTGAGCTATTTTCAGGAGAAGAATATCATACCAAAGAAGAAACTATGTCGGCGAAAACACGATGTAGTAATAGAATCCCCTTTTTTGTGAGGAGTTGGAAATTAACCACAACACCGCTGTTGATTATAACAGCTACATGAGAAGTATGTGCAGAGGATATACTTCGTAACCCAGCGCAGATAGGTGGTCCTGGAACAATTGTAGAAATTGACGAAACAGTATACTCCAGACGAAAGTACAATCGAGGAAGAGTGCTACCGGAGCAGTGGGTTTTCGGCAGTGTGTGTCGCGAGACTCGGCAGGTGTTCCTCTATGCTGTCCTATGTCGCAACCGTGAGACACTTGAAGAGTGTATTCGGGCATTGATTCTGCCAGAAACGACAATCTACAGTGACCTGTGGCGAGCCTATTCCCACATCCCACAGATACCAGGCTATAAGTTTCACCATCAAACAGTGAACCACAGTGTTGAGTTCGTCAACTCGGAAGACGGGACCCACACGCAACAAGTTGAAAGCACATGGAACTGCCTTAAACGCTCTAATAAACGACGTTGCGGCACTCATCGTTCGATGATCGATTCCTACCTCTGCGAGTTTATTTGGCGACGCAGACACGAAAACTGCGACCAGTTCCAAAAAATGCAACAGTGCATCGCAACATTTAATCGAAAATATTAATTTGTGTTGATTTGTCACTAATATTAATAAAATACTTTAAAGGGTTGTAACTTTTTTATTATTAATTTCTCCAGAAAATGGTTCTGATTTTCGTAATCGGCATGCAAAACTACGTCTGTGTAGAAATTTAAAATAAAATCGAACCATGTGTGTCAAATGTACGTATATATATATATATATATTCATGCGGGTTGCTTCTAAAAAGCTTCAATTTAATATTCAAGAGAAATCCAATGACAAGGAGGAATGTAAATGCCATGAAAAGTCTTCTTTAATGCAACGTTTCGAGCAGTATGCTCATCTTCAGGCTAAATAATAATAATTGAAATTAAAATCAATAAACAATTAAAACAAGACAAAACAGTTTCTATAAGACCAATTCTTAAAAACAAAATTTAAAAAGACTAAAAGAAGGTTAAATTCAAAGTTATTAAAATTTACATATAAATTACAAGAAATTTAAAAAGCTATTTTTAAATTACATATAGTAAATTTGAAATTAATACAATGGAATAACATTACTAACCCTTCATTGCTGGTTCCGAGGCATAAGTAATTTTAAAACAAAACACATGGAACATACTATGGGTTGGGTGGTTGGAGAGTTATAAATTGGGAAGGGGGATTATAAAAAATTTAAAGGGACAGCTGAGGAATCAACATTTAGAGAAGGGGTCAATGTTTTTATATAAAGAGATTCCAAAATTCTAAGTGAGTTGGAACAAGAGTTATACCCGAGAATTTTAAAATTATCTAAAGTGACATCAGTTTTACATTTAATACTATGTTCCCGGATACTAGAGGCTTCTTTTTTATTTAAAATTTTACCTGTTCGGCAACTTATTCCCATATGCGAATAAAATCTAGCCCTGAGAGAGCGCACGGTGCTGCCAATATAAGTACCAAGGAGACACCTTGGGCAAGTAAATAAATATACAACACCGCTACGCAACGAATCAGGAGTTCGATCCTTCGCTGAGAAAAAGCTACCTAAAGACGTTTTATTAATAAATATAATGTGAAAATCAGTATGATAAAATTTTTTTTTAACAACTTCGTAAATTTAAGTTTAAATTCTTTATTCATGGGACCCATTTCAGGTACCAAGAAATATTTTACATCTTTAGGCACTGAAATACAGGGAAGTTGAGGGCTATAAACATTATTTAAGAAAGATCTTATTAGTTTTATCTACATATTGAACAGGAAAACTATTATTGGTAAAATATAATCTTAAATTATTAAATTCATCGTTAAGTAAGGTAAAACTAGAAGTCAAATTATATCCTCTGAACAAGTGTTTTAATGCACGACATCTTATAGTTAAAATCAGTAAAACTAAAAAATTCATGCCCAAACCGGTAAAAGTGGGTTTCCTGTAAACTGATGTAGTAATAGAATCCCCTTTTTTCGAAATTAAAAGATCTAAAAAGGGAAGGGAGCCATTTTCCTCAGTTTCCATTGTGTAAGTTATATTGGGGTGCAGAGAATTTAAGAAATTAAAAAATTGTTGCGCTTGTACAGCATTATCAAAGACAGCTATCGAGTCATCAACGAAGCGTCGGTAAAAATTGGTTTACAATGGGTGGGAGATTGTCTAAAAATTATACTTTCTAAATGAGTCATAAAAAAATCAGCTGATAAAGGTCCGACGGGTGATCCCATCCCAACACTATCAATTTGTTGGTAAACCTTATTATTGAAAGTAAAATAACATTGCTTAAAAACCAGTTCTAAAAGTTCCTTAAAATAAGACCATGAAAAACCATGAAAACTATCAACAGAGCTAAAAACCCTATCTAAAATAATGGCAATAGTTTCTGATACAGGTACGTTCGTGAAAAGCGACTTTACATCAAAACTGACAAAAAACTTTTTTGAACCGAAATTTTCACTAAGAAGATCTTTTTGAAATTCATAAGAGTTATTTATGGTATACGCATTTTTCGCAAAAGGTGACAAAAGACCAACAACAAATTTTGCCAATTGAAAGGTAGGTAAGTTATACGAAGCTAAAATAGGAGGGAGAGGTGTTCCAACTTTATGGATTTTAGGCAAACAGTATAATTGAGCAAGATCAGAACCAGATACGAACAACTGAGAGTAAGTATCGTTTTTTTTATCTTTAAAGACTTTAATCGTGACAAAAATCTATTAACTTTGTCTTCCAACCTTAAATGACTTTATTGACGGGTTCAAGAATTTGTTTGAATTTGCTATCATCACTTAAGATTTCATTAGTTTTATTTATGTAATCAGATTTATTCAAAATAACAACTCCGTTACCCTTGTCCGGTCTAGTCACGACAATCTCCTGGTTCTTTGCCAAATTCTTAATAACCTGCAAGTCACTCTTCTTAAATATAAAATTTAAATTTAAGGTTTCTAAGTTTATGAAAAAATTCATGAGTTAAATTAGCAAACTGACACTTAAAATTATTAAAATCACCAACATGGGGAACATTTTTCAAGCCATTAAAAATTTTCAAAGTAAAGAAAAAACGAAGGCTTATATATTTGAAATAACGGAAGCTTAAATTGCAAGCCAAGTAAGAGTAAAAACTTTTCCCGAGGGGAGAGGGTGTAACTAGAAAAATTCGAAATTACTTTATCAGAATTTAAAAAATTAGGTGAATTCAGGCCCAGGGCCTTTAACTTACGTTCATGAGTTTCAGAAATGGTAGAATGAAACTTTTCAAGATCACGTTGTACAAGAGAACTTATTAATAAATAATCCAACAACGAAAGGGTATTTTTAAGAGTAGTTATATGATGCTCAAGCGACTTATTATGCGAGTCTGAAATTTTGATTTTATAATTAATTTCATTATTTGACAAATATTCCAGAGAAGTTTGATAAAATTCAGAGTCATACAGATTTTCTCGATAAAGTTTGAAATAAACGAATTTCGGGAAAACCCTACATGTACGACACATTTCAAGAAAATAACAGTCGAGTTTAGACTTGAGAAGCTTTCGTGAAGTCTTCCAAACATGGCGATAAACCCTAAGTCCATCTTGTCCATCTTGAGTATATATATTCATGCGGGTTGCTTCTAAAAAGCTTCAATTTAATATTCAAGAGAAATCCAATGACAAGGAGGAATGTAATTGCCATGAAAAGTCTTCTTTAATGCAACGTTTCGAGCAATATGCTCATCTTCAGGCTAAATAATAATAATATGAAATTAAAATCAATAAACAATTAAAACAAGACAAAACAGTTTCTATAAGACCAATTCTTAAAAACAAAATTTAAAAAGACTAAAAGAAGGTTAAATTCAAAGTTATTAAAATTTACATATAAAATTACAAGAAATTTAAAAAGCTATTTTTAAATTACATATAGTACATTATATTTATTAATAAAACGTCTTTAGGTAGCTTTTTCTCAGCGAAGGATCGAACTCCTGATTCGTTGCGTAGCGGTGTTGTATATTTATTTACTTGCCCAAGGTGTCTCCTTGGTACTTATATTGGCAGCACCGTGCGCTCTCTCAGGGCTAGATTTTATTCGCATATGGGAATAAGTTGCCGAACAGGTAAAATTTTAAATAAAAAAGAAGCCTCTAGTATCCGGGAACATAGTATTAAATGTAAAACTGATGTCACTTTAGATAATTTTAAAATTCTCGGTATAACTCTTGTTCCAACTCACTTAGAATTTTGGAATCTCTTTATATAAAAACATTGACCCCTTCTCTAAATGTTGATTCCTCAGCTGTCCCTTTAAATTTTTTATAATCCCCCCTTCCCAATTTATAACTCTCCAACCACCCAACCCATAGTATGTTCCATGTGCTTTGTTTTAAAATTACTTGTGCCTCGGAACCAGCAATGAAGGTTAGTAATGTTATTCCATTGTATTAATTTCAAATTTACTATATGTAATTTAAAAATAGCTTTTTAAATTTCTTGTAATTTTATATGTAAATTTTAATAACTTTGAATTTAACCTTCTTTTAGTCTTATTAAATTTTGTTTTTAAGAATTGGTCTTATAGAAACTGTTTTGTCTTGTTTTAATTGTTTATTGATTTTAATTTCATTATTATTATTTAGCCTGAAGATGAGCATATTGCTCGAAACGTTGCATTAAAGAGACCTTTTCATGGCATTTACATTCCTTCTTGTCATTGGATTTCTCTTGAATATTATATATATATATATATATATATATATATATATATATATATATATATATATATATATATATATATATATATATATCTTTTCGGTTTGACGGGCTGTAATATTTTTTAACGTTACTTGTTTTCTATTGTCCAATTTTAATTGAGGATTTCAAAAATAACATTCATGTTTTAGAGAAACAAATAATGAGGCAGTTATATGCAATTTAACAAATTTAAAATACAGGGTGTACATAAAGTCAGGATCTATTTTTGTGAAGCACTTGGAAATTATATGGAATTCAATCATAAAATGATAAAGTGGTAACATTTATTAAATAATTAAGAGTAGGATTCGACGTGACGCCCATCAGTATCCCTGCACAGCTCAAATCGTTCCGCAGCATTTCTAAACACATTCTGGCGCATTTGCGGGGTTGTTATCTGCAGCAGTTCGTATACGTGTACGTAAGTTTTCAAGACTCGTAATCTTCGTCTGATAGACGTGCGATTTGATAAAGCCCCATGCAAAGAAATCTAAAGGGGTTAAATCTGGTGATCTCGCTGGCCAAGGTCTGTTGCTTCCACGTCCGATCCAGCGATTTGGAAAACGTCCATTTAGATAATCCTGAACAATTTTGGCATAGTGACAAGGAGCACCATCATGTTGATAGACGACGGGGATAGGATTGTTAGTACCGTCGTCTATCAACATGATGGTGCTCCTTGTCACTATGCCAAAATTGTTCAGGATTATCTAAATGGACGTTTTCCAAATCGCTGGATCGGACGCGGAAGCAACAGACCTTGGCCAGCGAGATCACCAGATTTAACCCCTTTAGATTTCTTTGCATGTGGCTTTATCAAATCGCACGTCTATCAGACGAAGATTACGAGTCTTGGAAACTTACGTATACGAACTGCTGCAGATAACACAACCCCACAAATGCTCCAGAATGTGTTTAGAAATGCTGCGGAACGATTTGAGCTGTGCAGGGATACTGATGGGCGTCACGTCGAATCCTACTCTTAATTATTTAATAAATGTTACCACTTTATCATTTTATGATTGAATTCCATATAATTTCCAAGTGCTTCACAAAAATAGATCCTGACTTTATGTACACCCTGTATATATTTTTAAACCGTATTGGGATCTTTTTGGTTTGACGGCCGGCGGAAAAAAAACGAGTCATGGCTACGGAACCGTCAAATTCTAGACTCTACCAACTGGTTAGGTTAACTGAATGCCCAGTTAGGTTAACAGAATGCCCGGTTAGGTCAACTGTACGCCCTTGACGATTGGTTAGGTTACGTCATGATATTTTCGTTAGTTTACTGTCAAAACAAACGAAAATATCATGACTTAACCTAACCAATCGTCATGAGCGTACAGTTAACCTAAAACTTTCAGGGATTTGGGAATCTTAAAGCGTATATGATATTCTCTAAACTAAAATGTATAACTGCCTCACTATTTGTTTCTCTAAAACATGAATGTTATTTTTGGAATCCTCGATTAAAACTGAACCTTTTTTACTACTTGTCTAATTTTGGGAATCCAAAACTGTTGTCTGATCTCTATTATCACTTCTCTAAAGCCAGCATGCAACAACTTATGATGCGTATCCAGGATCAAAAGTTCCACAAAGTGCCCCCAAAAGGCAGCAAAATTGGATGTCTCTTCTCCTCTGGAAGCCTAGAAAACTGTAGTCTACCTCCTACTCTCAATAAATCCTGATCCAAAAACACATCCAAACCCTTGAGAGCAAAATGTGTTGGTAGAACCTGTAATGGACTGCTGGTGACCAATTTTCTCTCCATCAAATTTTTCCTTCTGCACATATACCACCCAGTATTGCCTAGCTTGCTGAATCTCCTCACTGTTCAGAATTCCTTCCCTTCTTGTTTCTCCCTTAATGTTGTCTGTAAATCTATATACCCATGCTGTCACTCTTAACAACCTTTTCAGACTGCTAATGTCCTCAAGCCTCAATATGGGGTCCTGCTGCATAACTTGACGACTGCTCACAGTGCATTTTCTCATCTCACTCACCCATTCTTCTTGAGCCTAGTATTCTCCTACAATAGGCTGATTAGAAGGCCAATTTTCACTTCCAAGTTTTAGCCACTCTGGCCCATTCCACCACAAACTTGAATGTGCAAGATCTTTCACTGAAATTCCTCGTGTTGGTAAATCAGCTAGGTTTTGGATGCCTGAACAATGCTTCCATTGCTTTGGATCTGTGTGTGCTGGAATTTCCTCCACTCCATTTCCTTGCCTGGCTTCTTAATCAGTGCCTGACTATAGAAGAGTCTGTTCAATAATAGCTTGGAATTTCATGAAGGCCGAGAGAGTTTTGCACTGTAACTGCAAGCAGACTAGAAAATACTACACCCATCAATTCCGACCTTGGTATAGAAAACCTTTTTAACGGTGCTACTCTGCTCTTTGCAGCAACCAACCTGCAGCTTACTTCCTCTTCGAATGTGCCTCTTATATAAATGCAAGTTGCATAGGCTTCCTCACTTGCATCACAAAAGATATGCAACTCTAAATTATCTGGACTATTGTTCAACTTTCCAAAGTACCATCTTGGGATTTCAATGTCTCCAAGATGTGCCATTTCTTTCAACCAGTATTTCCACTTTACCACCATATGATCTGGTAACTCTTGATCCCAACCAAGCCCAATTTTCCAGAGGCTCTGAAACAAAATTTTTTACTTCATCACAAATGGAGCCAGGAATCCAAAAGGATCAGACCTTCGAAGCCAAACTAAGAGCTGTACGTTTTGTCCACCTTGTTTCATTCTCAGCCAGCTCTACCAAAGATTTCCCATTGAAGGTAAACAAATCCTCTCCTTGCTGCCAAACAATGCCTAGCACATTTGTGTCTATTGCCCACAACTCCTTAATACCAGAATCCTCAATACTTTCTGCTGCATCAGGTCCTACACAGGACTGACTCATAAACTGTTGTAACTGAGAATGATTGGTCTGCCACTTTCTGAGCTTCATGCCAGCCTCCCACATTATAGCCCTAGCCTCCATGAATATCTATGGAAAACTGATGAGTGGGTAGTTGGGAGGTAACGAAAATGGTTCACTGAGTAGGTAGGTAGTTAATCTAACAATTATTAAATTCCTTTTATGTCAATAACTGGGTGAATGAAACCAATTGGTTGCTCACCAGAGTTATTCTCCACACTAGTATTTACATACTGTGTGACAAGAGCGTGCTCGGTAATAGACAGAGCTGGGCAGTATTTAAATACATTTGTATTTAAATACGTATTTAAATACATTTGTGTATTTAGAACTGTATTTATAAATACATTGTTTTTCATGTATTTAAATATAGTATTTAAATACTTTAATGAGTATTTAAATACAATGTATTTAAATACTCAAAATATAAAAATGTAAATACTTTTACTGGTTTAATACACGTTCTGTACTAGCACAGTACGACGCGTCGACAGTGTAGTACAGCATGGTTCATGTTTCAACGTGTCAGTTCAATCAGTTGTGTGCCACTCTTAGTCAAAAGCGGTTGATTTCTTTATCGTGTGCGTGTCATGGCTTCAACAAGCAAATCCGGTGAATCAAACAGTGATATATCTGCAGATAACAATTTAGTGCACCCTCTGTTTGATGGAAATACTTTAAAATTAATCGTACAAAACGGCTCTGCCTTAAGTGGGCCTGTGTAACTAACTCGTTGCATCAATCCATTTGCGATGGAAAATTCATTGATGAAAAAGCTTTTAAAATCGTCTGATCTATCGAGTGGTGTATTTATTTCGAAATTCACCGTGTCCCCTAAAGTAGAAATTTATCAAAACATGAATTAGTGAATGCATATGTTAAAATTTGTATGTATTTAAAATGTATTTACAAATGTATTTAAATACATTGATGTATTTTGTATTTAGTATCTAAATACATTCGTAAATGTATTTAGTATTTAGTATTTAAATATATTTCTCCATGTATTTAGTATTTAGTATTTAAATACATTCAATGTATTTATTGCCCAGCTCTGGTAATAGATATACATTACCGATCAACCAACCGAAAAAAAAACCAAGACCACGCTGGTGGAAAAAGCCCCGAACAAAAGGAAGACAAGGGAGAACGAAAACGAGGAACGGGGCGACAAGACGGAACGAGAGGAGGGAGAAGAACAGGCAACGAAAAAAGATCCCCACCAGCAAGTACGCTCTTAACAATTAAACAAGACAGGAAAAGGGACTCTCTAATAACTAGCAGTAAGTGACTAATTGTGTTTTAACCCAGTCTAAAGTAAACTCATTAAATTAAGCTCGGTCAGACAAATTAGGCCTACATTGTGGCCTAAGACCTAGTATCAACTCATAGCTTAACAAAGGTGAAGGTAGATTGCCCTAACCTAATTTGGTGAGGAATCCTACTGTGGACCTCAATTTATCTGCCCGCTCTGGACCATTTCCGGAATCTCTAGGCTGACCCCTACAGGGCTAGACTTAATCTACTCTATAGTTAGACTGGAGATATAAGGGGTGGGTTAATTGTGGACCAATTCATACAGAGCATTCAACATTCAGCATCATCAACATAAACATTTTGCCTTATATGTTCAATAGTATTAGGATAGACTTCAGAATATTTCTTAAAATGGTACTGCATAGTAGCTGCCAACAGAAATGGACTTGAGCTGAAGCCAAACAACACTGACTTTATTCTATATGCTTGAACTTTGGGTTCATTTTCCAGCAAGTTTTTCGTATCCACCCACAGATACCTTACTGCATCTCTGTCCTCTGGTTTTAACTTTATCCGCAAAAAGGCTTGCTTCACATCTGCAGTCAATGCTACTCTACCAAACCTGAATCGCAGTAACAAGGAAAAAAATCTGCATTTAAATTTAGCCCAGCATCCAAACAGTCATTCAAGGACACACCACCTTTGTCCTTGGCTGAGCCATCAAAAACTACTCTCAGTTTGGTGGTAGTTTTGTCTCGCCATACCACTGCATGGTGTGGCAGATAATGTGCCTCCTGGCTCACCAACTCACCTTGCACCCTTTCAGCATAGCCCTCCTTTACATAGCTTAGGATGGCCTCATCGTATCCAATTAACAACTCCTCATTTTTCCTTAGCCTGTTCAATGAAGTCTCCAACCTCCTATTAGCTAGCTGAAGGTTTGAACTGGGTTTGTAAGAATCCTTCCAAGGCAGGCCAATTTCGTAGCAACCATCTCTAAAACCAATACCTTTTTCAAATTGCTCTAAACCATCACTATTCACTGTACTTCCCTGCTTCTCCTGTTTGTCCTTTATGCCAATGGATTCAAGTTCCCAAAAGGCTTTCAAATGCCTTTCCAAACTGGCTGTTCTCCTTAATCTTAACAAAAGGAGGTTTAACCTCCATTTCATTGCAATAGCTACCATGTAGCAATTTTGTAGCATCCAACCTAGCTTACTTTCAATAGCTATAGGACCTTGAGATGTACGGACAATATTACCAGTGATGAAGTCCCAATAATAGTCGCCTCCAATCAAAAGACGAATATCTTCTCTTCCTTCAAAGTTGTTATTGCCCAAATTAATTCCTTTAACTTGCAATTTTTGGACACATGCCATATCTAAACAAGTAGTGACTGAAGCACAAAGTTCTTCAATCTCTACAGCTTGGACCTTGATAGTGGGACTTTGTGGTAACCACCCCTTAACCAGAATTTCTACCTTCCTGACTATGGTTCGGTTTTGAACTGAATTGTTAGAAAATCTAGAAGAGGAAGAACCATTGTTGTCCCAAGGCGATATGATGACTAAGCTGATTGATGCAGCATTGCTTCTATATATTAAGTTAAGGTGTATATATATATATATATATATATATATATATATATATATATATATATATATATATATATCCATCTCATAATTGTAAGGTTAGTGAAAAATTCACTTAATTTAGAGCTAGCATTTTTGGGCTCTTGTAGCATCATTGTTTGGGCACTCTTGTGGCATCATTTTTTGGGGCGCTGCGCGTCCTTCCTACTCGTTTGTTGAATGCGGCACTTACAGGGTGTGGTCTTATAGAGGGCTCTCTTGCAATTCAGGTTGGTTGTTTAGATACAAGATTGTTGCATCGTGCAATGGTACAGGTTGTGTGTTGTTGCAAGTTTTAGAAAGAAGACCATAAATAGTGCCCCTTTTGTTTTTTATCTTAATTTTATGCAACTAAGGCCTAAGGTAGGCCCACATCGAGTCAGCAACCCTGAGATAGGACCTAATAGGACCTCCAAGTCCGTAAGTTTTTAGTCTAGCTTAACTTGGGCTGTAGGTTAAACTGGCCCTTCAGAGCTTGGCCGTTTAGGGCTCAGCTGGGATTCTGAACCCCCCAAAAAATTAACATGGTCCTTCGAAATCGGATTCTAGCCCAAGACTGAGTCAGTAACTATTTTCCGGCAAAGTTCTGATTGTGCAAATTGTAGCCCAAGTTAGGCCTAGACGGGTTGAGCATAATTGACTTAAGGTCCCAGGGTAGAAAGTTTGGTCGCCCAATTGCGAAAATTGGCCACTCGTCTGTCGTTGTTTTGGGCCTACATTTTTACTGATTTGGTTAATTTTGGTTTATTATTCGTAGGCGAAGGTTGCAGACTTCAGTGCGCCAATTACTTGGGTGGAAAATTTGGTATTCCATACTGGTGGTTGGTCAGTACCCCAACCAAGCAATTCAGTTTATTTGAAAAAAGCAAAATTTGAGTTTGATCAGTTTGGTTAAGTATTTTTTCCAATTCAGCTTATTTGGCATTGAGCCCAATTGTTGTTTGCATTGAAGATGAGTGCAGCTGAATTGACCAAGTTTAAAAAAAGGAGAAGCGCCTACAAAGGTCTAATTACAAATGTCATTGCCACTGTAGATTCTGCCATAGAGCAAGAGGATTTAAGCTTAGTGACTGCAGAGCTTTCCATATTAGAAACTAAAAAGGTTGCTCTAAGCGAAGTAAATGTTAAAATTGAGGCTCTTATAGAAGAGGATGAAATAGAAAATAACATAATTTACTTTGAAGAGATTATTGATGATATAATTAAAGTATGCCACAGAGCAAAAGAGTTTAGCAGCTCAGTACAGTTAGAGACCAGGTCTAATAATGAAACACAACCCTCAACAAATGGTGTTTGTGAAGTTAAGGTTAACAGATCTGCAGTTCAATTACTGAGGCTTGTACTTAAAACATTTTTTGGGAGTATTCAGGAATGGCAAGAATGGGCAGACAGTTTTCAATCAGCAGTTCATTCTAATCAAGTGTTAAGTGCGGTGGAGAAGTTTAATTATTTGCAGTCCCTCTTGGAAGGGGAGGCAGCAAAGACAATAGCAGGAATTAGCATTAACAGAGGCTAATTATAATGTGGCTTGGGATATATTAAAGAAACGGTTTGGTAAGCCAGAGATCTTAATTGAAAGCCACCTCCGCGAACTTTTAGCTATACCTCCTGTTAATAATCCCAATAGTGTCAAGGAGTTACGGCAGTTATATGATGAATTTGAAGTTAGAACTAGGTCCCTGGACAACTTGGGTGTAGGAATGGAAAGGTATGGTATAATGTTGGTCACTATACTGGAGTCTAAATTGCCTAGCTCAATTTTGCTTGAATTAAGTAGGGGACACTCTAAAGAACATGTATACATCCCCCTTCAGCAGATGTTAAGTCTTTTAGGCACAGAATTAGCAAGACGAGAGGGAATTGAGTTTGCACAGTGGTACGTTAAACAAGGGGACAAAGGCAGGCACAGCACCAAAGTTTCTACGAAAAGGAATAGCCCAGGTACAGTGTCAGCTCTACATGCATCCTCTGAGAATAAATTAAAGGGAATCAAGGAATGCATATTTTGCGAAGGCAACCACAAGTCATATAAATGTGAGGTGGCTGAGGCTTTACCTGTTAAGGAGAGAAAGGACAGGGTAACTAAGTCCACAGCATGTTTTAAATGTTTTTTGAAAGGTCACAGAGCAAGGTTTTGTGAGTTTAAAATTTTGTGCAAAAAATGCCATGGCCGGCATCAGCCATTATTGTGTGAAAACACCCCTAGTAGGCTTACCCCAGAAGTAGAGACATCAGTGGCACATGCCACTGCTATGAAAGGGAGTAAAAGTAAAGGAGGATTATTGCAAACAGCTGCAGCATTATTAATTGGGAATAATGGAGAAGCTACTGTAAGAGTGTTGTTTGACAGTGGTAACCAGTGTAGCTTTATTAAGACCAGAATTTCCAGAAAATTGAAGTTTAAAGAACTTAAGAGGGAAAATTTAAGAATTTCTGGGTTTGGGGGTCCGTTCAAAACCGAACCAAAGTTAAGAAGGTAGAAGTTCTGGTTAAGGGGTTGTTACCACAAAGTCCCACTATCAAGGTCCAAGCTGTAGAGATTGAGGAACTTTGTGCTCCAGCCTCCAGTCACTACTTGTTTAGATATGGCATGTGTCCAAGACCTGCAAGTTAAAGGAATTAATTTGGGCAATAAAGTTTGAAGGAACAGAAGATATTAGCTTTTGATTGGCGCTGACTATGACTGGGACTTCATCACTGGTAATATTGTCCGCACATCTCGAGGTCCGGTAGCTATTGAAAGTAAGCTAGGCTGGATGCTACATGGTAGCTATTGCAATGAAATGGAGGTTAAAGCTCTTTTTGTTAAGATTGAGGAGGACAGCCATGGTTTGGAAAGGCATTTGAAAGCCTTTTGGGAACTTGAATCCATTGGCATAAAGGATAAACAGGAGAAGTAGGGGAGTACAGTGAACAGTGATGTTTTAGAGCAATTTGAAAAAGGGACTGGGTTTAGAGATGGTTGCTCTGAAGTTGGCCTCCCTTGGAAGGATTCTTGCAATCCCAGTTCAAACCTTCAGCTAGCTAATAGGAGGTTGGAGACTTCATTGTACAGGCTAAGAAAAAATGAGTTGTTAATTGAATACAATGAGGCCATCCTAAGCTATGTAAAGGATGGCTATGCTGAAAGGGTGCAAGGTGAGCTCAGGGCCGGATTAACCATTAAGCAAAATAAGCCCGTGCTTAGGGCATCAAGGGAAGGGGGGCACCACAGAAATTTTCCATTGTCGGATTTACCATGGATTTATTATACTATTATAATCGCGGCTTATAGCCTATAAGCTGTTGAAAACTGAATTATATATATTCATATATAGAATTTATTTTTTTCATTGTTTGAATTTGTAGTGAACAACAACCCTTTTGAGAGATAAATATATTTCGTTGTAATCACACACTTTACGCTTTGCGTTATTATTTTGTTTATATCAAATCTTTGAGCGCCATATTAAAAATACATATAGATTAAATAGTTTCGTGTGCTATAGTAAATGTAAAAACAAGATTCAGTCATGCTGAACTTTATAAAATAATTGTAGAAGACAATATTGAGTGTGCCTTCCCAAATGTAGAAATTGCCTTTCGTATATTTTTAACATTAATGGTCACAAATTGCTCAGCTGAGCGTTCATTTTCTCAGTTGAAGTATATTAAAAATACCAACACGAACAACTATGCAACAAGGCAGGCTGGATGCCTTATCTCTACTAAGTATAGAAGCAGATGTGTTACGTAAGATTAGTTTTGAGGATCTGATCAAAGACTTTGCAATTAAAAAAGTAGGAGAAAACTTTTCAAATATAAATGAAGTGGAAGTATACAAAAATAAACATTATTTTCCATCTTACTGTAAGTTTTGTTTCATTTCAAAAAATAAAATTTTATTTTATGGTTTATTTTTGTTTATATTTTGAATTACATATATATGGGGCACCAAAATCTTTTAAGTGCTTAGGGCCTCTAAAGGTCTTAATCCGGCCCTGGGTGAGCTGGTGAGCCAGGAGGCACATTATTTGCCACACCATGCAGTGGTACGGCGAGACAAAACTACCACCAAACTGAGGGTAGTTTTTGATGGCTCAGCCAAGGACAAAGGTGGTGTGTCCTTGAATGACTGTTTGGATGCTGGGCCAAACTTAAATGCAGATTTATTTTCCTTGTTACTGCGATTCAGGTTTGGTAGAGTAGCATTGACTGCAGATGTGAAGCAAGCCTTTTTGCGGATAAAGTTAAAAACAGAGGACAGAGATGCAGTAAGGTATCTGTGGGTGGATACGAAAGACTTGTTGGAAAATGAACCTAATGTTCAAGCATATAGAATGAAGTCAGTGTTGTTTGGCCTCAGCTCAAGTCCATTTCTGTTGGCAGCTACTATGCAGTATCATTTTAAGAAATATTCTGAAGTCTATCCTGACACTATTGAACACATAAGGAAAAATTTTTATGTTGATGATTTACTGTGTTCCGTGGATAATACAGAAATGGATAAACAGATATTCATGGAGGCTATAATGAGGGAGGTTGGCATGGAACTTAGAAAATGGCAGACCAATCATTCTCAATTACAAGAGTTTATGAGTCAGTCCTGTGTAGGACCTGATGGAGCAGAAAGTATTGAGGATTCTGGTATTAAGGAGTTGTGGGCAATAGACACAAAGGTGCTAGGCATTGTTTGGCAGGAAGGAGAGGATTTGTTTACCTTCAATGGGAAATCTTTAGTAGAGCTGGCTGAGAATGACACCAGGTGGACAAAACGTACAGCTCTTAGTTTGGCTTCGAAGGTCTTTGATCCTCTTGGATTCCTGGCTCCATTTGTGATAAAGTAAAAAATTTAGTTTCAGAGCCTCTGGGAAATTGGACTTGGTAGGGACCAAGAGTTATCTGATCATATGGTGGTAAGGAAGAAATATTGGTTCAAAGAATTGGCACATCTTGGAGACATTGAAATCCCAAGATGGTACTTTGGAGAGTTGAACAATAGTCCAGACAATTTGGAGTTGCACATCTTTTGTGATGCAAGTGAGGAAGCCTATGCAACTTGTATTTATATAAGAGGCACATTCAAAGAGGAAGTAAGTTGCAGGTTGGTTGCTGCAAAGAGCAGAGTAGCACCTTTGAAAAGGCTTTCTATTCTAAGGTTGGAATTGATGGGTGCAGTTATTGCTAGTCGGCTTGCAGTTACAGTGCAAAAGTCTTTGGCCCTCTATGAAATTCCAAGCTATTATTGGACAGACTCCATTATAGTTTGGCACTGGTTAAGAAGCGAGGCAAGGAAATGGAAACCATTTGTTGCCAATAGGGTGGAGGAAATTCAAGCACACACAGATCTGAAGCAATGGAAGCATTGTCCAGGCACCCAAAACCCAGCTGATTTACCAACACAAGGAATTTCAGTGAAAGATCTTGCACAGTCAAGTTTGTGATGGAATGGGCCAGAGTGGCTAAAACTTGGAAGTGAAAATTGGCCTTCTAATCAGCCTATTGTAGGAGAATACTAGGCTCAAGAAGAATGGGTGAGTGAAATGAGAAAATGCACTGTTAACAGTTGTCAAGTTATGCAGCAGGCAATGTTCCCTCTAAGGTGTGCGCGTGTGCGCGCGCACACACGTTGTGAAACCCGCGCACACAGCAAAATAAAATGCGCATAGGCTCAAGCGTATCATGACTCATGAGTCACAACAGTAAATGAAATAATTTCAAAAATATACCGTCACACAAGGTCTGACCATTTGCATCAAAAATACTCTATAGTCGCTCTTTTAAGTATTAACCTCTTCCGCCCGACTTCGCCGACGTCCGCGCAATTACGCAATACGGATTTTTTTTACTCTATGTATTTGCATTTTTTTTCGGATCAATCCCAGAATAGGCACCTGAAATCATTTTTAGGTGCTTAATCTGTGATTGAGGCAAAACACAGGTGCTTAATCTGGGATTGAGGAGAAAAAAATATAAACAGTTTTTAGAGATATAACTTCATTGTTTTTATCAATATTTGAAAAAATCAACCCTAACCTAACCTAACCTATATCTATACCAATTTATGTGGCAAGATAGATTTGCTTCAGATGGATTCAGAAACATTCGGGCTCATATTGCAGGAATTTATAATATCTAAAATTTTTCTTTATTCATTAAACCCAGTGGCGGTTCCTCATATGGGCAATATGGGCAGCCGCACAGGGCGGCATTTGTGGAGGGGCGGCATGAGCGCCTGCAAAAAAAATAAAATAATAAGAATAAATAAAAATAAAGAAATAAATAAAAAAAAAAATAAAATAAATAAATAAAAAGATCAATAAATATATTTTTATTAATAAAAAACCATCTATTGCATTTTCCATAAACCTTCCCATAAAAGACCTAAACAATGCAAAATGCTTCCAGATTAATATTATTGGGAATAAAGGCCCATACTTTAACATATGTAATGTTATTTTTCTGGGTTTGGTTAAATAGTGAAATGTATATTATTTATTACAGAACGAATCTTCACACTAAGCCACTAAGGTCTGTCAAATAACCGCAAATGGATAAGAAGAGGTCAAAGCTATCAGGTGCTCAGTTTAGAAAAAAGAGGAAAGAAGAAGAGGAGAAACGAGCAAAAGATAAAGGTATAGAGCTATGTCATCTACTCTTCACTGCTATATTGCACTGCTATTTTGTGATATAGCTTTCTGAGTTTTGAAGTGTACTATTATGTATATAATTAGCCATTAACCAAGGAGGTTGTATTATTCATTTGTTTCCTATTCTAAAAGTTTAATAAATTGTGCTTAATAACATGTTAAATTAATTGTACTAGCCTATTCATGCATTGGTCTGTTATGTTCTATTTTACTATTTGCAGGGGCACTTTTGAAATATTTTGGAACACCCTCTGCCACTAGCCAGGATGAGAAGCCGTCTACTTCTGCCATTATTGAGGCTGAGGAGCCATCTACCTCCTCAGCCTCACATATGTCTCCACAAATGCAGTCTGATCCTGAGGATGAAGACCCATTTGCTTCTACTTCTCCCCGGCAGGACTCTTCAGGTGAGTTTGTGTGCACATATGTCTGTGCGTGTGTGTGTATGTGTATGTGTATGCATCCCTGCAAAGCATTTTGCAAACAGTTATAAATTATAATGTTATTATCACTGGGTCTGGGTTACTGGGTATGTGTGGTGTTTCACCACCATAATTCCATAACACCACCACCATAACAAAGTGCTGTGAATAATGTGTTATCTAACTTAGGTGTGTATACTAATGAGTAATGCTCTTGTTCTTTCTATTAGAAATGCCTGGAGCAGAATCGCCTCCTGAGAGGTCTCTGTCCACCGACCCTGCTAACTGGCCTTCAGTTCTGACTGAGAGAATTCGGACACAACTGGTTTCCAGGGGACCAAGTCAAGTACCATCTGACTTTGTATTCCCTAGAAACGACAGTGACGGAAGAAGTTTCCACCATCAATACTTCAGGAAGTCATTGGTTAGTGGGGAAAATATAACCAGAAGTTGGTTGGTCTATTCCTTAAAAAACAACAGCCTTTTCTGTTTTCTGTTGTACATTATTTTCCAAGAGGAAAATAAATTTAACAAGTTTGGGACTCTCGGACTGGAAGCATGCAAGCTCATTGCTCACATCACATGACAACAGTTCAGAACACCTAAATTCTATGAAAATCTGGAAAGAACTGGCAGTGAGGATGAGAAAGGGGGAGATCATTGACAAGCAGGAGATGGCACTTCTGGAGGCTGAGAAGTTGAGATGGAGAGCGGTGCTGACACGTCTCACTGCTATTGTGCATTCTCTGGCAGTTAGGAATTTGGCACTAAGGGGACATACAGAAAAATTGTTCTCACCATCAAATGGCAATTTTCTGAAAGAAGTTGAACTGATGGCACAATTTGATCCTATAATGCAAGAGCACATTAACCGTGTCCAAAAAGGGACCTCCAGTCACACCAGCTACCTCGGCCACCACATACAAAACGAACTCATTGATTTGTCGATCAGCAAGACCATTTCAGCAATGGTGAGCGACATCAAACAATCAAAGTTTTTTTCAATAATTCTAGATTGCACTCCAGATATCAGCCACACTGAACAGTTGTCAGTTGTGATTCGGGTTGTGTCACTGGAGGGGAAGCCCCATATAAAGGAACATTTCATGGGGTTTTTGGAGGCAGAGGAGTCCACTGGTCAACATTTGGCATCTCTGATTCTGAAGAGACTGGAGGAGCTAAAAGTTCCTTTCATGGACTGTAGAGGACAATCATACGACAACGGGGCCAACATGAGGGGAAAAAACAAGGGTGTTCAATCCAGGCTCCTAGAAATTAATCCCAGAGCTCTGTTTGTTCCATGTGGGGCTCATTCTCTGAATTTGCTTGTGGCCGATGCTGCTAAGGGATCTATTGATGCCACAAGTTACTTTGGCATCTTGCAGAAGCTTTACAACTTGTTTTCAGCCTCCACACAACGATGGGCCATTTTGAAAAAACATGTGAACATCACATTGAAGATGTGGTCTGATACAAGGTGGGAAAGCAAGATCAAGAGTGTGGAGCCCCTGAGATATCAGGCAGCTGCAGTGAGAGATGCACTGATCGAGGTGAGGGACCACACCAAAGACTCTGTAATAAAGGTCGAGGCTCAATCTCTGTCAGAGGAGGTTGGGTCATACCGCTTCGCCATTTGTTCAGTGGTGTGGCATGACCTGTTGTGCCAAATTCAGCATGTGAGCAAGCAGATGCAGTCTCCTAGCATGCACGTTGATGTTGCAGTAAATCTCCTAAAAAAAACAGAGAGAGGTCTCCGCAATTACAGGGCAACAGGTTTTGTGGCTGCACAAATGGCAGCCACAGATATCTGTGAACAAATGAATGTGGAGGCTGTGTTAAAACAAAAACGGCTGAGGTCCACAAAGCGGCACTTCTCCTATGAAGCATCTGATGAGCCCTTGATTGATGCTTTGAAGAAGCTGGAGGTGACATTTTTCAATGCAGTGGTTGATGCTGCAACATCAGCCATTCAGGAAAGATTTTCCACGTTGGAAATTGTGGGAGAGAAGTTTGGAGTGCTGACACATTTCCAAAATCTCACATTTGAGGAGCTGACAGAACAATGTGTGAACCTTAGTACTACACTACACTTTAAGGGACAATCTGACTTGGATGGCAGAGAGCTTGCACAGGAGCTGAAGAACTTGCCTGACTTGCCATCAAAGACCATATCCTTGCTTGAACTGCTGACATTTATCCATGAAAGGGAGCTCTCTGAAATATATCCAAATTTGTGGACTGCTCTCAGAATTGGTCTTACTCTTCCAGTCACTGTTGCTGAAGCAGAGAGGAGCTTTTCAAAGCTGAAGCTCATCAAATCCTACCTGAGGTCAACTATGTCACAGGAACGCCTTACCGGTCTGGCCATCATCAGTATAAATCATACAATTGCTGAGCAGATTTCATATGATGATTTAATTCATGACTTTGCATCAAGGAAGGTAAGAAGAGTCAGGCTTTAGATGGCAGTTGTGCTGTGGTGCAATTTATTTTGTTTCTTGTTCAAAGTGTAGCATAATAATTACCCTCTCTTAAGTGTCTTATTCTATTTATGTGATAGAGCATTTGTACAATTTAGAAATTTGATTCTCTAGTTTATTTATGGCAGTTGTACAATTTAATTTGTATTTTTCCTGTTCATAGTATCATAATTACATTCTCTTAAGTGAGTTATTCTATTTACGTGATGAAGGATTTGTAAAATTCAGAAATTTGAGTCTTTGTTTTGGTTCTGAAGTTCCAACAATTAGTCCAATAAAAAGTTATTTTGTGAAAGAGTTATGTCTGTCCTTTATTTTGGGGGGATTCGAATGTGTGTGTGTTGGCGAACAGGGGGGGGGGCGCTGAAGGTGAAGTTCGCCCAGGGCGTCATGTAAGCTAGGACCGCCACTGATTAAACCACTTTAAACCTTTTATAACTTTGCTTTTATTACATTTGTAATAAACTTTGCATAAACAATAAATTTTGTAATCATCAGTTTTTTTTTATTTAATTCCTTGCAAGGTGCCTATTCTGGGATTGAGGTTGAACGCAGGTGCTTCATCTGGGATTGAGGTACATCAGGTGCCTATTCTGGGATTGACCCTTTTTTTCTTTTATACATTAACGCATTGAATATAAACCTTCTCTTTCTTATTTTTGCATAAAAACGAATAGTAATTATCTCATAATTCATAAAAACTAAATTTTTATTTTATTTTATTCCTATTTTGTGAATGAATAAAATCATGTATTAATCTTGATAGTCTATTTTAAATTGCTAAATGCTAAAAATTGTTTTGAGAAATGATAACTAAAATAGTCATTTTCAATTAATGTTATTTTTATTTTATTTCTTTATTTTGCTGAATTTTATTTTACTATTATTTTATTCATATTTTTAGAATGGATAAAATGTTTTCTTTTCTAAGAATATATAATATTGTACAGTTTTTTAATATCCATTTAATAGTACCGTAATGATCAAGCTATCACCTTATGGAAATAATATTTATTAAGTATTTAATATTTATATATATTTAATTTTGAAGATAATAGCACTCAGAAATGTTTGCACAATTTTTCACCATGAATCTAAATGTATGCACAACGAAAATTTCTTGCGCACACGGACTATAAAAAATTAGAGGGAACATTGGCAGCAGGACCCCATATTGAGGCTTGAGGACATTAGCAGTCTGAAAAGGTTGTTAAGAGTGACAGCATGGGTATATAGATTTACAAACAATATTAAGGGAGAAACAAGACGGGAAGGAATTCTGAACAGTAAGGAGATTCAGCAAGCCAGGCAATATTGGGTGATATATGTGCAGAAGGAAAAATTTGGTGAAGAGATGGAATTGCTTACCAGCCGTCCATTACAGGTTCTACAAACACATTCTGCTCTCAATGGTTTGGATGTGTTTTTGATCAGGATTTATTGAAAGTAGGAGGTAGACTACAGTTTTCTAGGCTTCCAGAGAGAAAAGACATCCAATTTTGCTACCTTCTGGGGGGCACTTTGTGGAACTTTTGATTCTGGATACTCATCATAAGTTGTTACATGCTGGAGTTAGAGAAGTGATAATAGAGATCAGACAACAGTTTTGGATTCCCAAAATTAGACAAGTAGTAAAAAAGGTCTTGCATAAATGTGTGGTTTGCAAGCGTTGGAGTGCAAAGCCTTATTATGAAAAGGTGGCTCCATTTCCAAGAGAACGGTGTGTCTATACCGCCCCATTTGATGTAGTGGGAGTAGACTTCGCAGGTCCAGTCTATGTGTATGAGCAAGGGGAGTCTAACAAAGGTTATATATGTCTTTTCACATGTGCTACCACCAGAGCAATCCATTTGGAGTTGGTAAGCAACTTAAGTAGTGATGTATTTCTTTTGGCTTTTAAAAGGTTTGTGAACAGAAGGGGTTTCCCAAATAAAATCATATCGGATAATGCAAAAACCTTCAAAAAGGCTGCAAAGGAACTCCAAGCAGTTTGGTCCTTGCTATAAGAGGAAGGATTCCAATCCTACTTTTCACACCAAGGTGTACAGTGGGAGTTTATTGTTGAGAGAGCACCAAGGTGGGGAGGATTTTGGGAAAGGCTAGTGAGAAGTGTAAAGTGTCCATTAAAGAAACTTTTAGCTAATGCTCATTTGAGCAAAGAAGAATTCTGCACTGTTTTGTGTGAAGTAGAAGCAATGGTGAATAGTAGGCCTATTACTTTTGTTTATAACAGTATGCAGGATGCAGAGCCATTGACACCAAATCATTTTCTTTATGGTAAACGATTAACATCAAGCCCCAGTTTGCCAGAAGACTTGCAGCCTATTCAGAGCACTCAAGGAGAGTTAACCAGAAGGTTCAAGTACCTTGAAGAGCTACAAGATCAGTTATGGAAGAGGTGGCAGATGGAATACTTGCCAGAACTCAATTATTACCCATCAGGCAATGTAAATGGCTCCAATGCAAATTGTATCAAGGTGGGAGAAGTGGTAATGATTGGGAATGAAAGACCAAGGCAATGCTGGAAGTTTGGCATAATTGAAGAGTTGTTTGTTGGCAAAGACAATTTAGTTAGGTCTGCACTGGTAAAGACTTCAGGAGGAAAATTAAAGAGACTTATACAAAAGCTCTATGCTTTAGAAATCAGCAAAAACACGGATAGTCAAGATGAAACATTTGAGTTACAGCCTCATGGGGAATGCTTGGCTAAACTTGCAGAAGGTAATGACAACAATGCCTCTTTGGTGGGGAGTGTTAGAAAATCTAGAAGAGGAAGAACCATTGTTGTCCCAAGGCGATATGATGACTAAGCTGATTGATGCAGCTTTGTTTGTATGTATTAAGTTAAGGTGTGTGTGTATATGTGTATATATATATATATGTATATGTATATATATATATATATATATATATATATATATATATATATATATATATATATATATATATATATATATATATATACCATCTCATAATTGTAAGGTCGGTGAAAAATTCACTTAATTTAGAGCTAGCATTTTTGGGCTCTTGTACTCTTGTAGCATCATTGTTTGGGCACTCTTGTGGCTCATTTTTTGGGGGCGCTGCGCGTCCTTCCTACTCGTTTGTTGAATGCGGCACTTACAGGGTGTGGTCTTATAGAGAGCTCTCTTGCAATTCAGTTTGGTTGTTTAGATACAAGATTGTTGCATCGTGTAATGGTACAGGTTGTGTGTTGTTGCAAGGTTTAGAAAGAAGACCATAAATAGTGCCCCTTTTGTCTTAATTTTTTGCAACTGAAGCCTAAGGTTGGCCCACATCGAGTCAGCAACCCTGAGATAGGACCTAATAGGACCTCCAAGTCCGTAAGTTTTTAGTCTAGCTTAACTTGGGCTGTAGGTTAAACTGGCCCTTCAGAGCTTGGCCGTTTAGGGCTCAGCTGTGATTCTGAACCCAATAAAAAAAAAAAAAATTACACTGTATAGTCTATAGGGTAAGTAAAATTTATCCCAACCCTCTACAGTGTTTCACTTGTTTGAACTTTGGACATGGCACTAAGACTTATACTAATAGAGTCTGATGTGCAATATTTGGCGGAAATCATGAAGTTAAATCTTGTCTGTCATAGCGTGGGGTAGACACCCCAGTTAGGTTACTTAGGTTCTAGCAAACAATCAAAAGCACTTACCGGTGCGTTGAATTAGATATTCCTTTGGGAGCCTACCATTAGATTCCTGTGTCCCACAAACAGCCTACCTAACTCTCTCTTACATTACCAATTTAGAAGCTATAGACATTACCCCTAACTATACTTAAGTACGGACAACTTCCTACCCCATTTGTCACCTTAGGAACACCACCTAATTACACTCAGCACCAACGATTAGGTCAGATAGGAAAAAACATCTCTAGGCTAGCCCAAAACAATACGAACAGCCGCGTTGGTTCGTTTATGACTTGCTCTTGCCATTCAGCTTAGATTTAGTGATATTTCCCCTTTAGTGACTTTTAGACTATATACATATATATACACACACGTCACCTCATTGTCAAAACCTTACTACAATGGCAATTTGCTGTAATTGTCAGGGTGAACATTCAGCTACTTCCAGAAACTGCCCCATCTGGCTGAGAGAGAGAGGGAAATTGTACAGATTAAAGTTGACAATAAGGTATCCTTTTCTGAGGCCAAAAGGAGTTATTACTCTCAGAGACCCCAAACATATATCAGCTTCTCCCAATGAAACTTACTCCCAGTCAGTTAGAGCTCCTTCCAGGACATCTCTAGTTCCAACCCATCAAGTACTTGTACGATTCCACCTAGTCCGGTGAATATTCCTCCTCCTACCAAGGTCTCAGTTGAGATACAATGTGACCTTCAAAATCTTCCCTCTTCCTCTCACATTCTCTCCTGAATCGGGATCAGAACCTTCAACTCTAACTTCCAAAGTCAGAACTTCCCATGTAAATAAACTGGTCACCACTACAAGCCAGAGCCCACCTGATGTTTTCTGGAAAATTTTAAGTGATTATAAAACTTTAATGGAATCAAACTCTGCCCCGAAAACTATTGTTCAAAGAATGGCACAAAATCTCACAAGGCTTGGTTTTCCCCAAGTCTCATGCAGACTCAAGGGATGGATTTAGGGTCCTCTTTGAGGATATCTAGCCACTCTTGCCTCCAGATCAATTAACATTCCTGACACCACTAATTTCTAATATTCATGATTTTACAATGGAATTTAAGAGGTTTTCTCATTAAGTTACCCTCCCTTCAGATGTTGCTCTCTGATTTTTCAATCAGCTGCATAGCCCTTCAGGAAACTTTTCTGGATCCTTCTGTACAGTATTCCTTCAAACACTACAGTTTCTATAGAAAGGATAGAAATAGACGTGGTGGTGGAGTTGCTCTACTGGTTCATGAGTCATGCTTCTCCAATAAATTAGAAATTAGATATCAACTCCCACCTGAAAGTCATTGGTGTCACAGTACAGTTGAATGAACCACCGTGTCAGTTGTATCACTTCACATTCCTTCAAATTTCTCTTTAGTTGAGGAGCATCTTCTCGAACTTGTCAGACAGCTTCCATCCCCTTTCCCTATATTGGGAGATTTTAATGCTCATCACTTCATGTGGGGCTCAGATACTTTTGATAGTAGGGGAAGACTTCAGATCTACAGAAGCTAAGGCTAACAAAGACCCAAAGATCCACTCTAAGGTTAGCCCGAGAGAAAGGAAAGAGTAGGGGGTTAAGAGAAGAGAATAAGGGGTTAAGTAAGTAGCAACACCTATCACTCGTGGGTTAACATTCATTCAGCAAAAAGAGAAAAAAGACTCACCATCATCATCCGCCGGCTACTGCCAACAAGTCAGAAAAATAGTCGGAGAGAATAGGAAAGATTGCAGAACGGTCCTTTACTCCATAGGGAGGTAGAGCCCACTCTGCCGGAAAGGGGTGAAAGATGAAAAGAAGTAAAATAAGAACGCTTACAAACCATGCAATACATTCTTAACTCAAGAACAACACATTCTTAACTCAAAGCAACACATTCTTCCAGATGTTGCAGACCGATCCTCCACTCCATAGGGAGGTAGAGGATGCAGCCCACTAGGCTGGAAAGGCATGAAAGACGAAAAGAAGTAAAATAAGAACGCATTACAAACCATGCAACACATTCTTAACTTAAACACTATCATACCATGCAAACTGCAGACATGCAATAGAGTTACAGACATGCAAATAAGGAGAGAAGAAGAAAAAAAAGTATAAAGAATAACAAAAAGTGGGTTAATTTACTTAACAAGCTACAACTAAGTTCGTGTTAGTCTAATTTTTTTTTTTTTGCTGGCATATCACACGCTGGCATGTTACAAGCTGGCATTAGACGTCAACAGACTCATCCCCGATTCCCACTCCCAGAGCTCCTGTTGCCAATTGTTTTTTATTTTAAACAACGTTAATATTTTTAAAATGCCTATCTAGACGGTTTCTAAACCGATTAATTAACGCTGGTAGAGTTCACGACGGGCGCGGGAAGATTATTCCATCTATCAATTGCTTTAAACGTAAAGAAGTTTTTAGCGATATTAGTAATGAAACGTCTGCCACACAACTTAAATCCGTTATTACGAGTATTGCTATTATCGAAAGTGAACAATTTGTCAAAATTTACGTTATCGATGTTATTAACGATTTTGAAAACTTCAATAAGCTCTCCCCTTAATCTCCTAGTTTCAAATGAATACAAGTCTCTTTAATCCTATCTTCATAAGGCTTGTTGCGCAATGACTGAATCAGTTTCGTGGCACGACGCTGAACCTTTTCTAACCTATCAATATCCTCACGCAAATACGGGCACCAAAACTGAACGGTATATTCTAAATGAGACCTGACTAGGGACTTGAAAAGGGGCAATATAATATCCTTCGATTTAAATTCGAAATTACGCGCTATGAAGCCTAACATCCTATTAGCTTTTGCGCAAGACTCCAGGCACTGGTTCCTAACTATTAAATCCTTAGATACGCGTACGCCTAAATCTACTTCCTCGTCAACGCTCGCTAACTCTCTCTCATCCATCGTGTACGTGTAATTATTGTTACGAGAACCTATATGCAAAACTTTACATTTGTCTACGTTAAATTGAATCTGCCACTTATCCGTCCACTCCATAATCCTATTTACATCGCCTTGGAGCGTATTTCTATCGTCCTCGTTAACAACCTTACCGCCTATTTTAGTATCGTCCGCGAATTTTGACACGTTACTAGTCAATCCTACATCTATGTCGTTAATGTAAATTACAAATAGCAATGGGTCTAACACTGAACCCTGTGGGACACCACTACCTACATCCAACCACCCCGATTCACTACCATTAACAACGACCCTCTGTCTCCTAGCACGAAACCATTCTTCTAACCAGTTAGCTACCTGACCGCGTATACCGTGCGCTTTAACCTTCACAATTAATCTTCTATGCGGAACTGTATCGAACGCTTTTTTCAAATCTAAATAAATAACGTCAGCCACTCTATGCCTATCGTATTCGCGCACTATTTCGTTATAAAATTCTAACAAATTAGTTAAACAAGATCTATGGCGTCGAAACCCATGCTGACTACTATCAATCAAATCTCGACTTTCTAAGTGATCGATGATACGATCCCGAACTACAGATTCCAATAGTTTACCGACAATTGACATTAAGCTAATGGGCCTATAATTGCTAGCTACTGTGCTTTCGACTTTTTTAAAAATGGGCGTGACGTTAGCTAATTTGAAGTCTTCAGGAATAATCTCCGTTTCGAGTGACTGATTAAAAATCTTCGTTAAGGGGCCTACAATAACGTCTTTTAAATCTTTCAAATGTCTGGGATAAAAAGCGTTAGGGCCTGGAGCCTTGCTAACTTTTAGCCTATCGATATAATGCGCCATTCACCTCGTAACCAGTTATTTCATCCAAAATGGTCTCGCTACTAAATGGAACGATATCGTCCATGTCGGGGACATTATTTACGTCTTCTACGGTAAAAACTGTCGCAAAAAAGTTATTGAAAATACCCACCATCGCCTGAGCGTCAGAAGCCAAAGCGCCGTTAGCGTCCACTAGAGGGCCTATGTTATCTTTTATTGGCTTACGATTATTGACGTATTCAAAAAACTTTTTGGATTATGTTTACTATCCGCAGCTATAAGTATCTCTAAATTACGTTTAGCATTCCTAACTGATCTTTTAACCTGATGTCTAAGCTCGATATATCTATCAAAGTTAACTGCCGTGCCATTGTGCTTATTAAGTCTATACGCTCTGTTACGCTCGTTTATGAACTCGCCTATTTCCCTAGTCCACCACTTGGGCCTACCATGATTTCTAGCGAGCTTGGGCCTACGAGGAATAAACACCCTTTCAATATTCATAAAACTTTCTTTAAACGTCTCCCAATGCAAATTTGTGTAATTATCCATAAATAAGTTATCCCAGTCCACTACTCTCATCCTGTCCGCAAAACTATCAAAATTAGCCCTACGAAAATCAGGGACTTTTATTACGTTACTATCCTTAGTGTTTTCTATCAATAACTTAAACCTAAGAATTTGATGATCACTACATCCTAAACTCTCGCCTACTTCTAAACCTTCGACTATATTTTCGCCGTTCGTCATCACCAAATCTAAAATAGAGTGTAGGACAAAAGTCCTCTAGGACAAAAGCCCCCTAGGACATTGGCCTCCGAACAGTCCTGCTTTAGGATGTTTTCCGTTTGGGGGCTAGCAGCGAATTTTAATGAAAATCGGTAGACTAATGTAGTTTTGGTCACTGATTTAAAAAATAGCTTTCTTTTTTTGGAGAAATGAAAAACAAACATGTTAGAGCACTTTAAATAATTAATGTGTTTTTAACGAAAATATCATGACTTAACCTAACCAATCGTCAAGGGCATTCAAGTGACCTAACCGGGCATTCAAACAAAAGCCCCCTAGGAAAAATAATAATACTAAGAATTTTTTTTAATAATTATTTTTATTCTTTATTATTACCATAAAAATGAACATTATAAAAGGAAATGTCATCATATCATATCTAGGGAAACAAATAAAGCACAATATTAAAAAGTTCATTAAGTGCTAAGGTTCATTTAAAGTTTATTTTACTTCCACCTAATGCTGTGACCTACACCACTGAGAAATTCCTCCAAGGTCTTCCTCTCATTCACATAATCCAGACAGGTTCTTCAAACGCTGTTGATGCTCCTTTGTGGCACGTTTGACTCGTTTTTTTGGATGCTTACCATGAGAATCCTTAATCAGGGCTGTTGATACAAGAGCCTGATCCTTTCTAATACTTTCAATGGCCTTCCAGATGGTTGGGTGGTCATGTCCCACAAGCTCATGGAAATCAAAATTCCAACTCTCAATTTGTCCAGGGGGCTTTTGTCCGGACCCGTCTAAAATATTGTCACCGCTCGTTGGTTTGGTAACCATCTGGGTAATTTCTTACTATCAGTCCAGCCTCTGGAAACTGAAAATAAAGTTTACCATAAGACTCTTTACATTTTTTAAACACTTTTATTAAGTACAATATGAAGGCAAATGCCGATTAAAGCTATAAAATTAATGTTAAGAAATTATTTTTTTGAGCGATAAAATCGCAGATCATGTTTTTGGGAGTGATAAAATGGCTGATTCCACAAAGGTTAGGAAGGTACCGCTAACAAAATTGGGGGGTTTGACCTGAACTCATAAGATTTTAGTGTCACGATGGCATCGGTTTGCGATGGTTGTAATTATTCACTGTGTTTAACTTCATGCAAATTTTTGGTAATTATTCGTTTTTTGACCCAGTCTCTTTTTATAATGAGAGCAAACTTTTCTGGTCAATTTTGAGGTGTTCTGCACGAATCTGCCATCCGTTTCCTGTGCAAATGCATAGTTTTCGAGATATCGTCATCTCGAAAACTATGCATTTGCACAGGAAACGGATGGCAGATTTGTGCAAAACACCTCAAAATCGACAGAAAAGTTTGCATTCGTGCTATGGAAAAAATAATTCCTGCTCCAACCAGAGTAGCCTAAACACAACCTAGGCTATGTTGAAGATGGAAGACCTAGGCCAAAGATGAACCAGCCTAACTATTTGTCCATAAACAGGACTTCCATACTCTTTTGTTAAACAATTACAGCTGAAATGTCAGCTTATTTAACCTAAATTTAATAACCGAAGGGAAATTTATGAACTTCTTACCTTGAAACTTTATGAGTTTTATCTTTTGACGCCAATAATAAATATTTTTATTCCGGCTTCTTTCGTCTTGCCTTTTTTCGTCGCTGTTATTATGCTTATTCAGCTTCTCCTTTTTTTTTCCTCCCTGTTATTCTGCTTATTCCGCTTATCCCGATCTTTTTCTTCTTCTTCTTAAAACCGTGTTGCCATTTCTGGCTATGGGATCTTTTTTTCTTTTCATCCCATATTTGTTTCTTCGTTGGTGTCTTTTTAATTTTTCTCAGCAAGAGTTCATGTTCTCCTTCTGAGTTATTTTTTATTGTTATTATTTTTTTTTAATATCAATATGGCTTATCCAAGATTAGGTGGGTCTTCCATTTCGGTACTCCCAAATTTTCCACACGTGCTAAACACAACCTAACCTAACCTACCGTAACCTAACCTAATCAGTCACCTTATTTTGGAGGATATAGTTCTGCAATTGCAGTACGGAAGTGATGCAGAACTGTAGAATCGTCAGGATGTTCTGCCAGGAACAAGTATCGTGCAAAATATTTCCGGTAATGAGGGCGTCTGTTCCCAGCACGTAAAACCCACGATTTCACATCCTTCCACAAGCGTTCAATCATCTTCGAGTCTTGTCTTAAAATACAGGCAGTATTACATTTAGGGCAAATCACGGATGTCGGAATTATGCCGTGATTGGAAAAATCATCCAAACTTTTATCTTCATCGAGGCCAACAAGGCAGATTAGGTCTTCAAAATCAAGTTCACAAGATTGACACGTCATGGTTCTAGAACGAAAATCACCAAACTAACGAGTAACAGAAAGAAGTAGGCAGAATCAAGAAAAGTAGCCAAAAATAAACAAAGTAACCTATAGTTGAATGAAAATCTCCAAAAAAGGTAGCCAAAATAAACAAATTAACCGAAATTTATATACATACATATTAGAAAGTAGAAAATATTTTTTTTTATAAAAAAGTACATTTAATACAAATTTGCACAAGATAATATATATATTTTCTTATTCAGTTTTGATTTGTTATTCAATATATACTGCTGTTATAGCTGGGTGTGACTGGGTCAAAAAACGAATAATAACCAAATTTTTTGATGATGAAGAGGCTGCATTTAATTTTTATGTAGAATACGGTGTATTGCTAAAATAATTTATTTGCACTAAGAAAAACAAGGAAGGTATTGTTTGTGGTAATAAGTGTGTGTTCGATAAAACCAGAAAAACATTTCGTTGCCATAGGTAGGTGCGTGATAAGAAACGGAGAAGGGGAACGCGTATATATTGTGATTTTTTTCAGTCAGTTTATAAAAAAAGAGTAGTACCTAAAATTAGGTTAGGTAGGGTAGGTTAGGTTAGTATAGTTTTACAGTATATATAATATATACAGTGAATATATACAGTGTTCGTTTTACTACATATATATAAATGTATATATATATATACCTTTTAGGTCACTCATGTTGGCTGTTTCTACAATTTCCATAATTTATATATCGATGGATTCGTTTTTACATCACGAATGCGCCCTAGATAGTCTCTACTGAAGGAATTACCCGCATTTTAGGGTATTTTTTCACACTTATACCCCAAAACAAACATCGTGTCCTAACTTAGTTTTGACTTTTGGGCCAGTTCATAAGAACGTAAGAAATTTTTATAGTGGGCACACTAGGGGCCACTTCGGCCCATCGAGGTGGCTCCACTATGTAAAAACTGCCTGTATATTGGCAATAACCAATTTTTACAAAACTAATTAATTATCAATTTAAAACTAAAGATAGAATCTCTGGATCCAGAGGATCAAAATCATAATAGGCTACTATCCACAAATATGTTACACACTATATCTATTTATTTATAACTGACATGGGTAATTATTCGTTTTAGTGCTTTTCCTCCTTTCTGAACCAAAACACATTTTCCTGGTGTTTTGTGGTGTGATTTGTTCAAATCTGAACTTCGTTTCTTTGGGAAATGAGCCGTTTTTGAGAAATTTTAAAATTGAAAATTTCTCAAAAACGGCTCATTTCCCAAAGAAACGTAGCTCAGATTTGAGCAAAAAACACCAGAAAAATGTGTTTTGGTTCAGACCTAACCTAACCTAAACAGACCTAACCTAAACAGACCTAACCTAAACAGACCTAACCTAAACAGACCTAACCTAAACAGACCTAACCTAAACAGACCTAACCTAAACAGACCTAACCTAAACAGACCTAACCTAAACAGACCTAACCTAAACAGACCTAACCTAAACAGACCTAACCTAAACAGACCTAACCTAAACAGACCTAACCTAAACAGACCTAACCTAACCTAAACAGACCTAACCTGACCTAACCTAAACTGATTGGGTTTTGTTGCCAGACCGTAATATCCAGCTCTTTACGTCTTTCCAACAACACTCAATATTTTGAATGTGAACGGTCTTCCACGAACCGCTGTGAATGGTTGACTGTCCGGTGAATGTAGCCTAGATTTCCAAGTTGAGAATACGCACGCCACTCGTCGGAATAGATTGTAGTCCCAGGCCTAATATGTTGCTGGATCAGGCGAACAAGAGTTGTTGCGTCTCTCTGAGGAACCGCAAACAACAGTAGTTTTTTGGAACTGCGTTCCAAGGTACCAAAAACCCAGGCAATCGCAACCTCCGCAAACCATAATGAAAACCAGACTAAAGCATTCTTGAATGAGTGTATTATGAGAGATTCAAAATGTATGTCTCTGATTGGTCGGATAAGGTCAAGTGAAACCAAAACGAGATGTAATTGGTTGTTTTGACCTATGTTTCCTAATTTTGCCACGAGATGTCTCCCTATAAAACTGGAGAGGGCGACGTTCGTTAAAATTTTAACAGCGTTAAGAGCTAAATACTCGGTCAATGGCCTATAATGGCTGCTTTTTACGTCTAAATTTTTTTTTTTTTCATAAAAAATAATTATTATATTTCCTTGATTTTTATCAGTTTCCCTGAGGTTTCAAGGTGTCCTGAATACGAATGTATATGTTAAATTGTCATAGAATGTCTCCTATCAAAACGAACAAAGCATTAAAACGAATATTAACCCTGACATGCAAATATATCAGATCCAAAGAATCCAGTCAATTTCATTATGGTACCCATCAATACCAGTACCGTGCCAACCAACCGTGCCAAGTTCCCTCACTTGAGACTATCCAAATCGCATTCTTGGTGTAATAACGAATCCATTGATCTATAAATTATAGGAATTGAAGAGACCGGAGTGATACTAAAAAATTATCGTAAAATCTAGTATCGATATCGAGGGGTTGAACGGGAGGTCTATAAACAAAAAAAAAATTAAAGTTGAAGAAAGTAGGCCTATAAAACAAAATTTTAGCCATAATAATCCAGACTCGTATAAACCTAGGCACTCTAAAGCTATAGGTGTGTGGGGGGCTAGGGTGTGAGGGGGCTAGGATCTAAATTACCTAGAGGTAGCATAGCTTACTGTTATCCAGGTGCAGGGATAAATAGAATTAGTAATAAAATTATAGAAAAAGAATCTGGTATTGACCTAACTGTACCTAACTGGCATATCTAAACATGTTCTCATTAAAAGGGAGGAGGTTAAGGGGTGATATGATAGAGGTGTATAAAATGATAAAAGGGTTGGATAAGGTAGATTTTGATTCTCTCTTCATTAAAGATCATAATAACCAGACTAGAGGTCATAGTATGAAATTATTTAAGCCAAGATGTAGAACAAATTTAAGAAAACATAGTTTTACAAATAGAGTAATTAAGTTTTGGAACAGTCTGATAGAAGAAGTGGTGACTTCAGATACACTTGATTCTTTCAAAGGAAGGTTGGATAGTTTGATGTCTGCAAGGGACATCTGGTGATAGTGTTTAAGCCCATTTTTATTGCATGAATGTTACTAGTTTATTTCATATATATTATGTGCATTTAGGTGATAAATCTCATAGCTCAACACAAGTGTTGTGGGATATAGGGAGGCAGCATCTTGGGTTAGGGGATACTCTGTCCTTACACACCCCATTTAAAGAGATTCCTCTCCTGAGCGGTGCCCCCTATAGTACTGTGAGGTATTGAAAAACTCATGATCTTCACTTGCCCCCACAAACACCTTTACATAGGAGACCAAAAATGGGTGTACACACATTTCTACATTACTGTACAGTCTTTATAGCCACACCTACCCTTTTCCTCCTAAGTATATATATTGTAATATAGGTAAATATGGATATTACGGCCTCCACCAAGTTGATAATACTGGCTATTATCAAACGTTTCAGCATAATTTTAGGAGTCTAATGGTATATGTTATTATTTGTGCAATTGCGTATTTATAATGTTATAGGCTTTTAAAGAAATTATTTTCGTAACTATTTTTTGAATGACGTCATCATAAGTATATCTATTTGGGGTAAATATGGATATTACGGCCTCCACCAAATTGACAATACTGGCTATTATCAAATGTTTTAGCATAATTTTAGGAGTCTAATGGTATATGTTATTATTTGTGCAATTGCGTATTTATAATGTTATAGGCTTTTAAAGAAATTATTTTCGTAACTCCATTTTTTGAATGACGTCATCATAAGTATATCTATTTGGGTGGAAAAAAAACAAAAAATGAGGTATCGTGTTTTCTGTTTCCTTCATCAGTTGATTTTCCAATATGGCGTGTAGAGGATGTGAAATGTATTTCGAAGATGTTATGGAAATTAACAATAGTGATAATTCTGCTATAAAATTTTTTGTTAAACATGGTGTGGTACAGTCGTATTTTAAATGCAGAGAGTATGGATCTTTATGATTCCATTGATATTAGGGTTAGGTAGGTTAGGTTGGTTAGGTTAGGTTAGGTAGGTTCTCTAGCAATTTGGACATTGGAATGCATATTTCTAGTAGTATTTGATGTGCAATGTTAAAATCTGGCCTTCATTTTATGGGGAAATAAACCAAAATATGTTAAAACTTTGAAGTCTCATAACTTTTGATTGGTTCATTTTCACATAAAATGAAGGCCAGATTTGAACAAAGCACATCATACACTACTAGGAAAATGTATTTTGGCATCAAAATTGGGTGGAGGCCGTAATATCCATATTTACCCTATTTGGGTGGAAAAAAACAAAAAATGAGGTATAGTGTTTTCTGTTTTCTTCATTAGTTGATTTTTCAATATGGCGTGTGAAGGATGTGAGATGTATTTAGAAGATGTTATTATGGAAATTAACAATAGTGATAATTCTGCTGTAAAAATTTTTGTTAAACATGGTGTGTTACAGTCGTATTTTAAATGCAGAGAGAGTGGATCTAAGTGTTCCTACGATGAATCAAGGTGGAGATTTCGATGCCAGAAACGAGTAACTGATAAGAAAAATAAACGCCGGCGACGATGTGCATTTTCGATATCTCAATTTAGAGATACATGGTTAGGTGAGGCTCGGATATCTCCATCTCTTAACTTGCGTAGATTAGGTTAGGTTGGTTAGGTTAGGTTAGGTAGGTTCTCTAGCAATTTGGACACTGGAATGCATTTTTCTAGTAATATTTGATGTGCAATGTTAAAATCTGGCCTTCATTTTATGGGGAAATGAACCAAAATATGTTAAAACTTTGAAGTCTCATAACTTTTGATTAGTTCATTTCCACATAAAATGAAGGCCAGATTTGAACAAAGCACATCATACAGTACTAGGAAAATGTATTTTGGCATAAAAATTGGGTGGAGGCCGTAATATCCATATTAGGGTGGTCCAAATCCATAGGGAGAAATTTCAAAATTGTCTTAGATAGTCTCCACAAGTGTGGTTTTTGTCCATTTAGTGTCCACATGGTCTTTGCAAAATTACAGCGTGATTGGTGAATATTTAGAGGTCGCCCCACTCTGAATATATATATTATATAATGTACTTTTTCTTCCGTAGGTCTGATGGCTCAAACTCGATCAATTCCAAAAGTTTGGCTTCTAGGGATGGCAACTGGAACTTTATCCACATCAAGGCTCCCTACATGCCTTGACGCCCTCCTCTTGGGGCAATACCACCACATCAATCAAAAGCAAACCACCTCCGACAGTCTGAACCAGGCATGCCAGAGGGTGATTGAAGTCTGGACCCGAGCGCGGATCCCAACTCAACGGATCGACTCCTGTGTCCGTAAGCTTTCAAAGCTTTTAGACCGCTACAAAACACTCAAGAAGCACAGGACCAGGCAACGTGCCAGCGATAGAATGAATGAAGACATCTTCAAAGCGGACATCCAGGAACTGTTTGACATCGCAACCAGTGATGCCATGAGCACAATCGTCAACGTTGAGGACCGAAATTTCCTGTCCATGCAGCACAAGGACGTCAATTCTTGCAGCATGGCTGGCATTGATAAGGAAACGACTACACAAGAGGACAGAAAGCGATCCAGAATGGAGAAGGAAGCCAAGAGGAAGGCAAGGCATGAAGCAACACAGAAAGATTTGGAAGAAGCAGGAGTGTCATCAATTGATCTTTCCTCTTCTTCTTCCCTTTTTTCGCAAGACGACGATGACTATAGACCATCGGTTCCGATTCCTTCTTCGTCTGAAGCTCCGGCACCAAAGCGTCCCAAGAACAAGGTTACGAACATTTTCCAATCTCCAGAAGTCATTGGAGCAATGGATCACACCAATCTTTCTGACCGGAATGCTGTTTTCGTAACTGTAGCTGTATTACAGGCCGTGGGGCATGATCTGTCTGGGATGATGTGCTCTCGGAGCTCTATTCATCGCTACAGAGAAAGTGGGCGAGAACAGGCAGCTCGAGAAGACCTAGAATCATTCTCTCTAGAAGACCCTGTCCTTCTCCATTGGGACGGAAAGCTTCTCCCCGGCATTGAAGGGAAGAAGACGAATGTGCATCGGATAGCAATCCTTATAACATTCAATGGACAGGAGAAGCTGCTTGGTGTCCCAAAGATGAAACAAGGAACTGGAGAAGCACAGGCCCAGGCATGCCTTCAAACTATGAAATTATGGAACGTGGAACAGCATGTGAGAGGTCTCGTCTTCGATACCACTGCGTCAAACACGGGTTTACATCGCGGAGCCTGTGTCAGGATTGAAGAAGCATTAGATCATGAGCTAGTTTGGATCGGTTGTCGACATCATATACTTGAAGTCGTACTTGCTGATGTCTTTGCCTCAATATTTGGCTCAACAGGAAGTCCTGAAACAGGCCTTTTTAAGCGATTTCAAAAGGAATGGCCATCTCTCTCCCACGAAGCATTTGTCTCAGCATCGGACAGCTTGTTCGAGAACCCTCAACTCCAAGAGATGAGAAAAGAGATGCTCACTTACTTACCTAACGCTCTTCAGGCAAGCCAACCTTGTGACGACTACAAGGAGTTCCTTGAACTATCTTTGCTCTTCCTGGGGGGAAAGACTGGTGGTCAACTCTTTATCCGAGCTCCGGGTCCCATGCACCACGCGAGATGGATGGCGAAGGCAATTTATGCGCTCAAAATCTACCTCTTTCACTATCAATTCAAGCTCACAGCACGCGAAGAACGAAACGTGACTCAGCTGGCTTTATTTGTCAGTCTGATTTACGTCAAGTACTGGCATGAAGCGCCAATGGGGACACAAGCTCCTCTCAATGATCTCAAAATGCTGCATCTTCTGGAAAAATATCCACACGGAGGAGCTGCACAAGCGGCGAAGACAGCTCTAAGACGCCACCTGTGGTACTTGTCGGAGCATCTGATTGGACTGGCCTTCTTCGATAATAGGATCGATCCTGATACCAAAAGGAGAATGGTTCAACACCTCCAACATCCCCAAAAGAATGGCTGCCCCCGACGAATCGACATGGCGGAAGCTGGTGTTGAAAATGATGTGGCATCCTTCGTCATGAAAAGGACATTGACCCTCTTTGATGCCTTGAAAATTGGAGGTAAGGAGGAAGCGCGCCAGTTACTTCAAAAAGATCCACGGGAATGGCCAAATGACAAGAACTACAGGGAACTTAGAGATCGCGCCTTAAAGATGAAAGTCGTCAATGATGCTGCCGAGCGAGGTATTGCTCTCGCACAATGCTACAATGACACTTTGACACGAAACGAGGACCAGAAGCAGTACCTCCTACAACTCGTAGCCGCCCACTGAAAACAGATACCAATACCATCCAAGGCGACTCTGATGCAGAAGAAATAATGAAGATACACCCATTATCATGTCCTATTGTCTTACTGTTTTCTTTCATATTCTTTGAGAACCAAAAAAAAATTTAGTTATTCAGTTGTCTATATATTTTCCCAAATTTTCAAAAAGGGGGCAAGTGGGGCGACCCCTAAATATTAACCGAATAACGTGAAACTTTGCACAAATACTGTCCACACCAAGAGGCATAAAACCAACCTTGTGGAGAGAACTTAGTCGATGCTTTAACTTTTTGGACCACCCTAATCCATATTTACCGTAATGGGTACCTAATGTATATGGTTATAAATTGTGACTTGGTCCGCAATTGATATGGACTGAGACTTATTTTTCGTAATTATTCGTTTTTTGACCCAGTCTCTCTTTATAATGAGAGCAAACGTTTCTGGTCAATTTTGAGGTGTTCTGCATGAATCTGCCATCCGTTTCCTATGCAAATGCGTAGTTTTTGAGATATCGTCATCTTGAAAACCGCATTTGCACAGGAAACGGATGGCAGTTTCATACAAAACACCTCAAAATTAACCAGAAAAGTTTGCACTCATCATTTTCGTTTAAACTAATGAATTTAAATGAAAATATCATGACTTAACCTAACCAATCATCAAGGGCGTACAGTTGACCTAACTGGTGTAACGTACTGAACTGTCCGCAAAACATTAGGACCAATCAATTTGTGATGCGTGATCTTTACTGGGGCTCCACCCCCATACCCCCGAGACCTAAATTATACAAATGATAATGTAATAACATGTGCCAACCTTGCATGGGTAGTCCGCTAAGTTTCGCATGCCCTTAAACTGAAATGACACACGGTTATTTTTAAGATTTTTTTACGGCACTTAAAGACCACCTGGTCTTTTGTTAAAATACAAGCACTATTGCATTTAGGGCAGGTCACGGATGTCTTAATTATTCTGTGATTGAAAAAAAGGTCTAAACTCTTGTCTTCATCGAGGGCAATATGGCGGATCACATCTTAAAAATCAAATATGCATAACTGACACATCATACTTCTAGTCACAAAAACAAACAAACTGAACAGACGAAAAATTGCTAAAAATGATTTACTTGTAAAACAGGACAAATTGAATTACGAAGAAGTAGCCAGAATCACCAAATATACCAAAAAAGGTAGCCAAAATAAACAAATTAACCAAAATTTTATATATACATATTAGAAAGTAGAAAATATTTTTTTTATAAAAAAGTACATTTTATACAAATTTGCACAAGATAATATATATATTTTCTTATTCAGTTTTGATTGGTTATTCAATATATATTGCTGTTATAGCTGGGTGTGACTGGGTCAAAAAACAAATATTAACCTTATTTTTGGTTGGTAAGGTACTGGTATTGATGGGTACCATAATGAAATTGACTAGATTCTTTGGATCTGATATATTTGCATATCAGTTATAAATAGAATAGAGTGTAACATATTTGTGGATTGTAGCCTATTATGACTTTGATCCTCTGGATCCAGAGATTCTATCTCTAGTTTTAAATTTATAATTAGTTTTGTAAAAATTGGGGTAATGGTTCAGAATACAGCCGGCACTTAAGCAAAATTTTGAAAAATACCATAGAGACAAAGTTGTTTCTCTCATTAAAATACGTTGATTGCATGTGTCGCATAGTAAAAAAAAGAAGTTAGAAAATTACTAAAAAAGTGCATAACTTAACATGTTATTACATTATCATTTGTATAATTTAGGCCTTGGGGGTACGGGGGCAGAGCCCCCGTAAAGATCACGCTTCACAAATTGATTAGTATAGGGTTCACTTTGTGACGCGTGATCTTTACGGGGGCTCTGCCCCCGTACACCCGAGACCTAAATTATACAAATGCGACAGATGCAATCAACATATTTTAATGAGAGAAACAACTTTGTCTCTATAGTATTTTTCAAAATTTTGCTTAATTAAGTGGCGCCTGTATTCTGAACCATTACCAAAATTGGTTGTTGCCAATGTACAGGCAGTTTTTACATAGTGGAGCCACCTCGATGGGCCGAAGTGGCCCCTAGTGTGCCCACTATAAAAATTTCTTATGTTCTAAACTAATACTACGCCCCTAACTTCAATGCATATCATTTTAATTGCTGCTGGAAAATCTATCTTAACCTCGATAGCCCTAAGGGAATTACGAATATACAGCAAAATGCCGCCACCAATCTTATGTAACCTATCATTAGTAAAGAGTTTAAAACTTGTTGTATCAAGTTATAATGTTTCAGACCAACAAAGACCCTAGGATTCTCTCATGGCTGGTCTACCTAACTGTGTTCGTAATTGTGTATTGTGCACAGTGTTGGGCATTAAAGCGTTAATCCGATAACAGTTAATTAACAAAGTTAACTTTTTTTAATGAACTATTAACGGAAGTTAATTTCCATTTATTGTTATCGGACCAGTTAACTTCCGATAATTCGATATTTAGTCTGTTAAAGTCCATTAACACGTTAACTGCAAGGAGTCATTCACGGAAGATCACCGCTCATGAATGAATTCAAACCGCCATAACTTCAGTCTGCTTCCAGATCTCGCAAGGGGAGGTTGGGGAGGCCCAAGAGGTCAAGACTGGCAGTTGGGCCTAACTTTGAGAAGTTGGTCTTTCTGAAGGGCAACCAGCACATTGTGTCATAGTCTTTAATAAATGTGCCTAAAATTTAATTTTACCTTTCAGTTCCCGCCATAATAATTCTCTGGTAAATTAAAATTTAGTTAATGGTTAGTGGTTACAAGGGTTTCAAAACATGTAATCAGTACATTTTTTATTAAAAATAAAAAAAAAAGTTAAGCGAAAAAGTTGCAAAACTTGATAAAAATAGTTAAATACCTATTTATTGTTGGATTTTGCATAAATAAACATTTTCTATGGGTTTTAAAGCTTTTTTCCTTGATTTTTTTAAATGTTAGTAAAGAAATAGTTATCGTTAATGGATTATTGTTAACTTCCGTTAACTTTGTAGTAAAATTATTGGATTATCATTATCGGAGTTAAAAATTGGGGTTAACAGATTATCATTATCGAAGTTAACTTTTTGGTTAACGGTGCCCCCCACTGATTGTGCATGTCCTCCGTGGTGGCGGAGGGGACCTACAATTTAATGTGGGTTCCGAACCATAAAGCCTTAATTTTACTACCTTAAACTATACCCAATCTCAACATATGTGTCTAATTGATTTTTAAACATATTTATAGACATGCTACTAATTACTTCTACTGGCAAACTATTCCAGCTATTTACTGTTCTATGCGTAAAAAAGTTTTTGGCAACTGCTGTCTCGAACCTCCTCCTTGTCAACTTACACCCATTATTTCTAGTCCTATTATATTGAGATATTTCGAAAAAGCTATCTATTATCTATGTTATCGAACCCATTCATAATTTTGAAAACCTGGATTAGATCACCCCTTAGCCTCCTAGTCTCGAGTGTAGTCAATTTTAAGGTATTATTATAGTATTACACCCATCTAACGTCCAGCAATTGTTATATGTTCATTAAGTAGATTTTTTAATTCTAAGACACTTTTCCTCTATAGCGTTTCCATCGCAAATGCTTCGTTTTCGAGATATAAAATATTTTTTGGTGTGTATTTAGTGCGTGTTCGTACGTTAGTTTGGTGTGCATGCGCGGCTGACCGTTACATGTCTGCCCAATCACTGCGCTTCATCCATTTTGAATTTGAATTACTTTGCTACTGGAATGGCTTTGTGTGACACATGCTCATTCGATTATTACTGCTGTATTGTCACTTTCTACAAAAATTTAGAAAAAAGTGTTGTTTCTGCGTGCTCACGGTGTTCTACTGACAGTAGTGAAGTGTCCACATTGTAAAACGGAGTGTACATATCGTCAAGACCAGAAATGGTTAGGTTAGGTTGTTAGGATAGGTTAGGTGAATTTTAAAAGTGAAATTTATGTTTTTCCTATGGTTTTTGATGTGTTTTGAACAAATCTGACCTTCAAAATCGTCGGCTTGGGGGAGGGGGGTTATCTCAAAAACGAGTCATTTCCGACGGTTTTGAAGGTCAGATTCGTTCAAAACACATCAAAAACCATAGAAAAAACATAAATTTCACCTCCAAAGGGAGACGGGTGTAATACTAAATTTACCAATTTTAACTCCTCAAGCCTATCCTCGTACGACTTTGACCTAAACGATGGAATCATCTTAGTTGCTCGTCTTTGAATGCTTTCGATATTGTCAATACCTTTTTGCATATACGGATTCCAAAATTGGATCGCGTACTCCAAATGGGGTCTAACTAATGATTTATAAAGAGTAACTATAATATTGTTCAATTTGTACTAAAAATTCTGAGCTATAAAACCTAACACTGTTCGCTTTATTGACTGCTGCTGTACTTTGTTTCGCTACTTTTAAATCACCAGTGACTATAACTCCTAAATCTTTTAGCTATCTGCTCTATGCTTGTTAACTCCGTCCCTGACATACTATACGAAAAATTACCATTACACAAACCTATATGTAAAATTTTGCACTTATCAACGTTAAATCTCATTTGCCATGTGACTGACCAATCAATGATTTTATTCAGATCTTCCTGGATTTTACCTCTATCTTCGTCATTAATCACCCTACCACCCAGCTTTGTGTCATCTGCAAACTTTGAAACTACTGACTAGGCTGACATCTAAATCGTTAATATACAGTATATAAGAAAAAGCAAGGGGCCCAATACAGAACCCTGAGGAATGCCACTCGCTACATCAGCCCAACACGACTCTGTTTCATCAATGACCATCCTCTGTTTCCTACCTTGCAACCACTCTTCTATCCAATTTATTACTACACCCAGTGATGGGCAGTATCTAGATACATGTATCGCCAATACGTATCGATTGATACTTTTGTATTGGTATCAGTATCGCTTTAGCTACTTGACAAAAGTATCAATTTATCGGTATCGCTAAGGTCAATTTTCTTAAATATTAAAATAAATCGATACATCGATACATTAATAAGAATTTTTAAATATTTAAATAGATGTTATAATATGACACTACTGAGTTATATTTATGAATATACATAAATAATAATAATAATAAATATTTATTTAATGAGAGTACTACTCTACTGGTCACGTCACACAGTATGGCGCAACATTTAAACACGTTTGTACTTGTGTTATTGAGATTAATTAACCATAATATAGAAATGCTCATAATATAGAAACGCTCATATAATATAGAAACGCTCATTGGTGTTGCAACACTATTGGCCATGCCCACTCGGTGTTGAGTTTAAACAGATTCATACTTGTAACACAGCGATTCCTCTTGGTCCCCCAAGGCATTTCTTATCAATCAGTCACTCATTAAGTAGACATCACGGCGAGTAGTTGTACGATAATGAGTGAAGATATTAATAGTAATAATAACGCGTCAGGGAGTGAGCCACAAAAGGAACAACCTGATGAAAATGACACGACAGAAAACCATTTCCACAAAATTAAAGATACCAATTGGTCAAAATCAGTTCTAATAACTTGCGGTAAATATTTTGAGGTTGTGAATTGTGATGAGCGACTTAAATTATTTTGCTTGTGTCTCTTGTGCCCTTCAAAACCTGGTGTATTCATTAGTGCTGACCTGTCTTCGTGTTGCAATTTGAAGACTCATGTTTCGGGTAAGTGCATATAAACAAGTCTTTAAATAGTAATGGGCTGCATGGGCAGCACGTAAAAGTATTGAAATACATTTGTAATTAATTAAAATTACGTATTTAAAAGAGTATTTTTAATGCGTTAACTTTCAAGAACTTTATATATAAATAAATGTAGTTTAAATAAATATTAAATGCATTCAAATGTTATGTATTTTTGAGTTTATAGCAATGTATTTGATAATTAGATAAATGTATTTGGTATTACATATATACAAATAATACAATTCAGAAGCGTATTTAGTATTTTTGATATTTTAGTGGTGCATTAAGTATTTAAATACATACGTATAAAGCGTCCATCTCTGATACAGAATATATTTTGTGAATTTGAAAATGTGCAAAATCTATTTGCTTTGCTATATACTTTCAGAGACATCATCCTGATGTGCTGGAGGAATTTGAAGAGTACCGCAAAAATCGCGTACGGAAGAGAGCTGCTAGTGTTACAAGCAGTCTTAAGCAGCCTGAAGTCAAACGTTCAAAGCACTCCATACAAACGACTCTAGCATTTGGCAAGAAAACAGGAGCAGGACCAACAATTAACCAGCAACAATTTGATGAAAAGATAGTCTCTTTCATAGTGGATGGAATGTACCCCCTCTCTCTCGTAGAAAATGAGAAATTCAAAGATTTATTCTGTGGTAAGTAGAGCCTAAATTTAACACGTGATTTGTTTTAAGAAACGACGCTAAGAAATTAGATAGAAACATTGAATATTAATGTATTTATGTATTCATTATAACAATTGTTCGAAATATTATGGTGCAAAAACTTTGAGTTTCTCATATGAGTCATATAATTATAAAGTTTGCAGTTGATTGGTAAAATAACTGCGAACATGTTTTCATAAATACTTATTCCTTTAGTTATTACTGTATAATTATTTAAAGAAACATAAAGCTGTGATTCGAAAAACATCGTTTGGCTAGCTCATATAGACCATAAAATATGAATTATATGATTGAGAATAAGACAATACATACATACCAGGTTTTTCACTAATTTAATTATTTTTACAGGAGTCTATCCATCTTTACAAGTTCCCTCACAACGTTCATTGAGCCATCAAGTGTCTTCACTAGCTTTGTGCGTGCACAAAAAAATAAAGGAAGAACTCTCTGCTCAACCGTACATATGCATGACCATTGACCACGGATATCTGGTCAATGAAACACTGCAGTTTTTTGGCAGTTACAGTACACTGGGTGAGTTTATCCTAAGACCAGAGTTATCTGTAGTTACAACTTGTAACTACAGATAAGCGTATACTAATATACAGTCAACCCTCGTTATAACGGACTAATAGGGGGAAAAAGGTGTCCATTATAGCCGATTGTCCGATATAACCGACGGTACTGGTAACCTACATTATACGTATACGATACGGTAATGGAGATACTATATACAGTACTGTGCACTGTCTGCTGAACATGATACATGATAAATGATACAGAAAATACTGAAATATAATAAAAATATAAAAGTTAGCTTGTCCTTGGCCTTACGAATGTCAGAAACAGTTTGCTTTTTCACGCCATACTCCGCACACACCTTGGCCACCGAAGCACCCGCCTCTAACTTCTTGATTAATTCCAGCTTCTGGGTCACCGACAGGGTCACACGCTTCTTCTTTTCCTGGTTAACGTCGCCAGTGGTGTGTCCGGTTTATCCGATATCCGCTTTAACGGGGTCCGTTATAGCGAGGGTTGACTGTACTTTCATTTCTGCATAATATTTATGAATCATGATACGCATCGTTAAATTTAACCATTTCATGAACACCATTTTGGGTATAGATATTTTTTCATTTCACAAGTCCACGTTTCCTATTTTTGAATGATAGAATAATTTGCATAAACATACTTCTTTTTTTCAGATAAATGATGCCACATTTGAGAGACGAGGTGCAACTTTGGGATGTGTACGATTTGCTGGAAGTCACACATTCAACAAGATTGTAGAAAAGTTGGATGATATTCAGAGAGACTTTTCATTGTGTGAGAGCAAGATTGTTGCCACCATTACTGATAATGGGTCGAACTTCGTGAAAGCATTCAAAGAATACGGCATTACTATTCCGGAGACAAAAGAATATCTCGAGGATGAACTTCAAGAAGATGGAGACGACGACTTGATTGGAGAACAGGATCCAAATGAAGAGAGATTCATACAGTCCTGTGTAGACATCAATACAGATTCTGAAGAAATCATTCTTTCAACACATTTGAGATGCTGCTCACACACACTCAGTCTAGTGTGCACCACCGATGCAAAATCAGCGCTGAAAGGACCTTATGCAAAAATACACCATACTGCCATGGGGAAGTGTTCAGCCCTTTGGAATTTGTGTGGCAAGCCTAAAACAGCCGAAATAACCCAGGAAACTCTAAAATGTCAGTTGACATTACCATGCGTCGCAAGGTGGAACTCCTTGTTCGACAGTTTATCAGTTCTGTTGAAGCATAAAAGTGTCCTAAATGAAACAATGAAACAACTAGGACTGCCAACATTTCGTGAAAATGAGCTTGATTTTCTGCAGGAATACCTAACCATACTACAACCCATTGCAACAGCACTTGATAGGTTGCAGTCTAACAAAGAATGTTTTTACGGTTGCCTGCTTCTGACATTGTTAGCTGTAGAGAAGAAGCTAGAGCGTTTGAATTCGGAGGCATTGCGGCATTGTCAGCCACTTCTCAATGCAGTCACAGTAGGGTTCACTAAGCGGTTTGAAAAGTTTCTGTGCCTTGATGCGTCGCATGAGTAAAGCAGCAATACTGGCATCGTCTTCAAATCCTCTGTTCAAGTTAAAGTGGATGACAATAAAAGGCAAATTTAATACTAACAGTGTCAAAAAGAGGGTTCAAGAAATGTTGGTTAATGCTGTTAAGAGCCTCAGTGAGCAGACCCCCCAGCAGCAACTAAGTGATGCTGCATCTGACAGAAGTGCAGATGATTTCTTCTGTTATGAGTCTGCTTCCACTAATGTCTCTGCAACCGAAGATTCCACTGAGATGGAAGTTTTACAGTATCTGGGTGACGGAAGTCATTCTCTCCAATCTCTGAGGCAGTACCCAGGAATTCTACGGGTCTTCCTGAAGTATAACACACCACTACCATCCTCTGCTCCTGTAGAATGGTTGTTTAGTTTGGCTGGTCACATTCACGCTCCAAAAAGGAATAGACTGTCTGACCAGATGTTTAGCCAGCTGGTATTTTTGAAGGGTAATAGTAATTACTTTTAATTGTTAGTGTAATATTTTCAGTCATTCATGTATCCTACAAAATTAAAACATACTTTCATTAAATAAAGCAATTGTTTTTATTTATATCTATTAAACCTATTAAAATGTCGTTGATTTTACTTACAGTGCATACAAATTACTAGTATAAACAATAATATCTAATACCTACATATTAAATGAATAATTATAAAAATGTACCAGCGATGCATGTATCGGTATCGGTATCGCTTAAGACATCTAGAAAGTATCGGCATATTGGTATCGCCTAAGACGTTCTTCATGTATCGATGTATCGGTATCACTTTAGCGATTTTCATGTATCGATGCCCATCACTGACTACACCCCTAATTCCATGAGCCTTAGTTTTTTCAATGAGTCTTTTGTGCGGTATGGTGTCAAACGCTTTTTGAAAATCTAAATATACTACAACAACCGCTTTTTGAAAATCTAAATACACAACATCAACCGCTTTTTGAAAATCTAAATACAATACATCAACCGCCCGATGACTATCATAAATGTCAACCACGCTTTGAAAAAATTCTAAACGATTAGTTAAGCAAGATTTGTTTCGCCTAAAACCGTGCTGCGTATTTCTAAGTTATGCAATTCTAAGTGTTCGACTATACGATCGCTAATTATTGATTCCAACAGCTTACCCACAACAGACATTAAACTGATTGGCCTATAATTTCCTGCTGCACCTTTATCGCCTTTCTTAAAGATAGGTGTTACGTTTGCTAACTTGAAATTATCTGGTATGCACCCCTCAGAAATAGACGCATTAAAATTTTTTGTTAGCAGCACAACAATGCTATCTTCTAATTCTTTAAGTTATATGGAATATATGGAATCTGGCCCTGGTGATTTACGCATTTTCATTTTATCAATATAGCGCATTACCTCACCTTCACTAACCACTATATTATCTAAAATATTACCATCATCAGAAAGTATTATGTCAATCACCATAGGGATATTCGTTACATCTATAGTAAAAACTGACGTAAAAAATTCGTTTAGCAAGGTAACCATTTCCTTGTTTTCAGAAACTAGATCTCTGTTAACATTTTTCAACAGCCCCAAGACACTTTTCACTGGATTTCTATTGTTCACATATTGAAAGAATCGCTTGGGGTTTTCTTTACTGTCACAAGCTATGGAGATTTCAAATTTGCGCTTGGACTTTTTTATTATACTTTTTGCTTCACGCCTTAGAGATATGTAGTTGTTTTGTAACCACAAATTGTCTTTATCACACTTATGTAGCCTGTAAGCCCTATCTCTACTCTTTATAATGTCTCCTACTCTAGAAGTAAACCACAAGGGATTGTTGTTTACTTTCGCACACTTAATTTTGTAAGTTCCCCAACAAGTCCGAGTCATGGTATTTAACCACGTTTCAGTGATAGCAACTATATCATAGTTGCTGGAATAAATTATCACCTTAAATTCGTTTAATTTATTTCTAATACTACACGCATTACAATAAAAGACATTTGTTATTTTTTTTACCACAGGCTGGCGTTTTAAACTATTTTTCTATTTTTCATGTCGGGCCCGCGTTCCCTGGACCCACAACGTTTAAAGAAGGCTTTGACGTATACAGCTATCGTACGTTTTCATCAATTAACCTACCTAGCCTAGCATTACCTATTTCATTAAAATGCACCCCATCTTTTATAAAAAGGCTAGGATCACTGAATTCTGACCACAGCTTTACGAAGGATACATTTTCCTCAGCACAAATCTCGGTACTTTCCTGTTAATGGGAATACCCTAAAAAAAGTTTTACTGTTTATGTATTTTTGCTCTCGTCATTTTCGTTTAAACTAACGAAAATATCAAAACTTTAACCTAACCAATTATCAAAGGCGTACAGTTGACCTAACCGGGCATTCAATTAACCTAACCGGGCATTCAATTAACCTAACCGGGCATTCAATTAACCTAACTGGGCATTCAATTAACCTAACTGGGCATTCAATTAACCTAACTGGGCATTCAATTAACCTAACTGGGCATTCAATTAACCTAACTGGGCATTCAATTAACCTAACTGGGCATTCAATTAACCTAACTGGGCATTCAATTAACCTAACTGGGCATTCAATTAACCTAACTGGGCATTCAATTAACCTAACTGGGCATTCAATTAACCTAACTGGGCATTTTCCATTATATTAACCTGTTAGGTTAATTCAATGCCTGGTTTGGTCAACTGTATGCCCTTGATGATTAGTTAGGTTAAGTTGATATTTTTGTTAGTTTAAACAAAAATGATGAGAGCAAAAATACATAAAACAAACGGTAAAACTTTTTTTAGTGTATTCCCATTAACAGGAAAGTACCAAAATCTCTTCTAATTTAGTATTAAAAAATAGTTTTTAGATGATATCCTAAGACCCAAACCGTGCCTAGGGTTAATACCTAGAACTAAAGACCTATCTGACCTCGCCTTTAGGGACTTAATTAACCCCCTATATATCTCCAAAAGGTCAGGCACTCTCATATCAGGCCTATACGAGTTGTTGACCCCTACCATCATCACCAACATTGAGTGACGGGAGGCAGCATCAATCCTATCCACTTCATCTCTGTCAACCCTGGCCCCTGGGGGACAGACCCCCCTCCTCTTGGTTGGATGCCATTCAATGAACTCTGTGTCCATATGGCGCACTAAAGAGAGCCCAATTAAAATAGTTTCCCCCTCATTCATGTTTCTTTCTAAATGGGCAAAAGGGTTAGAATCTTTGATAGTGGGGGATTCCTATCACCTAATGTACGCAGCCTGATAAGCTACCTAAACTACAAAACTAGGTTACGCACCTCACCCTTTAAATTACTAACATCTTCAATGTTAGTATTGGTTCGGCTTTTATCAACTGTAGCCCTATCCCTGCCCTCATCAAGCATTGCAAGTCTTTCTGTTACCTCACATACACTGCATTTTATGTCAATTATTTCCTCCCTTAACTTGTAAAAGAAACAAACTGATCTCTCGGTAATTGCCATAGGACTGCTGTTATAATCCTTAAAATCTGAATACCACCAGTTTACCCCACACCTAACACATGATACTTTCTGTGATGGCATCATGCAGTTAAAATTAGTTTATAACCATCACAAGTTTAAGTTAAATTAAGCTGGCATGCTATGAAAACTAAATTGCTAAAAACCACTAATATTCAATTACTTAACTATAACAATATGAATATAAACACTTGTATATAAAATTCAAAACTTTCCAAAAGTAAAATTATTACAATATGCAAAAGTAGAAGCAATATCAGAGAGCTCAGGAAATGCGTCCGTTCAGTACAGAGTCTGGCTGATGAATCTACAGAGTCTAGCTGACGAATGATCAGGGTTTATGTATCTTAAACGATGGACAACCTACCCACATGTCTGATTCCAGTGGTCAGTGTTCCCATATTGATCTTTCAATATGTACATCCAATATTTACAGTAATCTCGAATGGCAGACACACTCCTGTCTAATGGATAGTGACCACTTTCCCATTATGGTTACAGATCTTAACATAGCTGTTCCCCAGTCATTGTCTTGCTATTTTCAAATCAAAAGTACCTCCAGATGCGATATACAGTGAGCCAGTTGGGCAAACTATGCCAAGGATGTTAACATGCCTCCCTTAATGGTACACATTAATGTTAACCCTGCTTATCATGAACTTGTATCATCTCTAGTTCTGGCTGCACAAAAGAACATACCTATAAAATGTATTCCATATAGAAAGCCAGGTTACTCCAACCCATGGTGGAATGCCACCTGTGCCACAGCTGTTGCCAGACATAAAAAGGCACTACAGATCTTCAAGAAATACCCATTGCAAGTGAATTTCATTGCATATAAGAGGGCAAAAGCCCAGGCTAGGTTTGTAGTAAAGCAAAAAAAATGTGCATATTGGCAAAAATTTGTCATCTTTGACAATTAATAGTTCCATCTCGTGTGTGTGGAGAAAGGTGAAAGTGTTTAAGTCATCTTCCTCTTTTAAGAGCATAACTATATTTGATGATGGTAAAATGATTACCTCCCCCAGAGAAGTATGCAATCTACTAGTGCAACATTTTGCTACTGTGAACAGTATTACTACTTACAAAGAACCCTTTGTTATTCATATGGTAGAGGCAGAATTAATAGCTGTTCATTTTTCTACACTGAATATTCATGAATACAATAGGTTATTTTCCCTTGCTGAACTCAAATATGTGCTTCTACATGCTAAGGACTCCGCTCCTGGTATTGATGAAGTCCCATATTCTTTTATTCAAAATCTGTCTGATACTGACTACTGAGTTGAAGAAAATCTTGCAGTTCTACAACCAAATTTGGATAAATCGCTCATTCCCAGACTAGTGGAAAACCACTTCTTGTTACCAATTTTGAAACCAGGCAAAATAGCTACAGCTCCTTCATCCTACAGACCAGTGATGTAGTCGAGACCACCAAGTCCGAGACTGAGACCGAGACCTGATCCTGTGAGACCAATATCGAGACCGAGATCAAAGGTTCGAGATCGAGATCTACCTTCCGAGATCAAGACCCTTAAAATTCGAGACCGAGATCGAGACCAAGCTCATGCCCTTTCAATTTGTTTTACACTACTATGGAAATTAGACTCTGTTAAGTATATTAATAAACTAATAACTACTTTCTCAGATGTAGTGTGTTGAATGCAAAAAGTGTAGCCTATAAATTAACAAATGAATATATACATATACGTACTTTTTATTTATTTACTTTTTATATCTGTTACAGTAGGTTTAATGAACGTACCCACTACCCAGTTTGGCTTGTGCATTTATTTAAAGCATGATAGGTGCTCATTACACTTAAGGAAGATCTGCTGAAGTTCGACTTCTGTGGGGCCTCATTATTATGCCTCCATGGCTAAATACACGCTCAATTGGAGCACTAGAGGCAGGCACTGTTAAAACAGTCATGGCGATATTGGCCAGTGATAGGAATTTATCCCTTTTCTGGTGCCAAAACTTTATTGGAGAGCAGTTGTCTAAAATACGAGATTCATCGATCTCTAAGAGGTACCGCCGCAACTGTTCCCTGCGGTTCAAAATCTTCCCAGTTTCAACGTTCTTCTGCTTGGACCGATAGCTTTGATATTTTGCCATTAGTCTCGGAACTTTGGTTTGACTCTGTTTTATTTCGTCATCATTGCTGTGAGAATGAGCGCTGTCTCTCTGTATCTGCTCATTCTCCGTGCTTGAGTTTCCTGTATAGTCCCTTACTTTCATAAACATTCTGAATTGTGTCTGTTCAATCAAGCCACCATCATGATATGCCAATAACATGTATTTTTCATTACAGTCTCGAGAGGTCTCGAAAGGTCTCGGCGAGAAAAACTGAGACCGCATCGACCGAGACCGAGATCTAAATAGCGGAGACTGAGATCGAGCTCGAGATCTGCAAATTGGGTCTCGAGATCGAGACCGATCTCGAGACCTACATCACTGCTACAGACCCATTGCATTAACTAGTTGTATATGTAAGATATTGGAAAAAATGGTCAATCAGAGACTTCAGTCATATTTAGAGGAGAATAATCTTCTCTTCAGTTGTCAACATGATTTTAGGAAAGGTCTCTCTACTATAGATTCTTTAGCGCAACTAGAAAGTGCTGTTCGTGAAGGTTTTTTACAATCTAACTTTACCACAGCAGTCTTCTTAGATATTCATAAAGCTTATGACTCTGTATGGCATCATGGACTGCTTCTCAAAATGTCCAACATGGGGCTAAGAGGGAATCTTCCAATATTTATCAAGAATTTTTGGTGCTTTCCTGTTAATGGGAATACCCAACTGCCCGCCACCAAACTGTTTAAGTATTTTTGCTTTTGTCATTTTTGTTTAAACTAATGAAAATATCACAACTTAACCTAACCAATCATCAAGGGCGTACAATTGACCTAACTGGACATTCAATTGACCTAACTGGGCATTCAATTGACCTAACTGGGCATTGAATTAACCTAACAGGTTAATATAACAGAAAATGCCCTGTTAGGTCAACTGAATGCCCAGTTAGGTTAATTGAATGCCTGGTCAGGTCAACTGTACACCTTTGATAATTGGTTAGATTTGATAATTGGTTAGATTAAGTTATCATATTTTCGTTAGTTTAAACAAAAATGATGAGAGCAAAAATACATCATAAACAGTTTGGTACTCCCGATAATATGTAAGTACTAAATTTATTAATCATTTAACCCTTTGACGACCAGTATACATTTCTTTGAACTTAAAAGTTTAAGTTTTATTGTTATTTATAATTAGATATTAGTAACTATAGTCACTTAAATGACCCATTTTTGGGTTAATTTTCCGACAACTAAACGATACCTGTATAAACATGTAGATGTATTTGTAGAAACGTTGCATCATTGTACAATTTATATTATTATTTCCATGGGACAAATATGTCCCGTGGTCCTCAAAGGGTTAAATGAAATTAGTTAATATGTAAACAATAATCAGTTAGTAAGGGGGCTAAAATGTCTTTGTCATCTAAAATTGCAGAAAAACCGTCGCTGCTTTCGGTACATTGTCGCCACATGAATTCTGCAAGATACGAGTCCAGATGATGGCTGGTGGTTGGGTATTCCCATTAACAGGAAAGCACCAAATTTTCTTAGCAACAGTAAAATTATAGTGTCCTAGTGTCCTGTGGTTTGCCACAGGGTAGTATATCGAGTCCTACTCTCTTCCTTGTGTATATTGATGACTTAGTCTCTAATATCCCTACTCATGTACAAACATCTCTCTATGCAGATGAATGTGCCATTTGGTATTCCTCTTCTGATCTGATCAACATCTGTACCTCATCCCTTCAGACAGCCTTAGACTGTATAATGGAATGGTCAACCCTCTGGGGTTTAGAATTTTCAGCTGATAAGTGTCATTACATGATATTTACTCACAGACCTGTCCCAGAACATCCTCCTCTAAAATTAGCAAATCAGAGACTTGCTTGTGTCTATACCAGCAAATTTTTAGGAATGATATGGGACCCCTCTCTCACCTGGAGTCCTCATATAAACGGTGCAAACAAGCGGTTAACTTAATGAAGATGCTTGCCCACACATCATGGGGTTCAGATAGGAAGATCCTTCTTTTATTATATTCAACCCTCATACAATCAAGAATAGATTATGGCTCATTTCTCTATGAAACAGCTGCCTCTTCTCACTTACTCAAGTTAGATCATCTTCACTATCAGGGCATCAGATTGGCAGTAGGTTCACTAAAGTGTACCCCTATAGATAGATTAGAGGCTGAAGCTGGTATACTGCTACTTGCCTTTAGGAGACAATTATTAGGTCTTATTTATATGAGTAAATGTATTAGTTTTTCCCCTCATTCCGTCCATAAGCTCTTTGATGACTTCTATATTTATCAATTTTATTTGTCCTGTCCTTTCCCTTTACCTTTTGCAGGTAAGATTAAATCTCTCTTCTCACAATTACATATACCATATGATGCTATGTACTCCTCTCACCCAAAATGTCAGTATTTGATCTGCTCTGGAAACGTGACATTCCACTTTGATTTGACATCTTCCCTTTGCACTCAATAAATAATATAGTTTTCCAATCATTATTCAAAGATATACTTAATGGACTCCTCCCTGCTACTGTAATTTACATGGATGGCTCAGTGGATCCTATGGGTTCAGCTAAGGCAGGTTTCTGCATTGAAGAAAGGGACTTTTCTTTTGTCCTGGCTAATGGCACACCCATATTTGACACTTAATTTTTTGCCATTTATAGAGCTCTCTTGTATATGCAGACAATTCATCCCAGTACTAATAAAATTATAATATGCAGTGATTCACTATCCTCTCTCTCAGCTATATCTAACACCTCTGTCAAGAACTATCATCTGTATCAAATAATACACTTCTTGCATCTCTTGGACCCAACAGAGGTTCATTTTATTTGGGTTCCTGGTCATAAATGGATTGTGGGAAATGAATATGCTGATGAGATTGCAAGAAATCCACATATCTATGGCACAGAGTCTGAGACCAGTAACTTTTTCACAAATTAGAACCAAAATAAGGAAGACCATTAACTCACTGTGGCAGAATCACTGGGAGCAACACTTTAATATAAGAGATGGGACCCTAGTTAAAGTAGCTAATGGACATTTGTTCCCCAAGGGACTGTCACGATGGGACAAAGTTGTACTGGCAAGGGTGAGACTGGGAACCTGTTACTTTACTCATTATTATTTTTCTAACATTTGTAGAACCTTTTGTACTTCCTGCCAAGTGCCTATGACTTTTACATCATCATTTCATTGAGTGCTCAGTTTTTGAGAGAAATTGGTTTCCTTTGACTGAATATTGCAGAAGGTATAACAGGAATTTGTCACTTCTTATCCTCCAATTGGAGGACTTTCCTCTTAAAATAATACTAACCTTCATTCGTATCACCAATTTTTATGACAGCATTTGATCCATTCAGTGCTACCTTTATATATTTTTTTCCAATGTGGTAGGTATTGTGTTGCTGCAATAGGTTAATGTTATTGATCATGAATAATATACCTGTGATTGTCATTTCTCCTACTAATAGATGATGCAATAGTAGTTAGTTTATACCCTCATAATTTCACCTCTTTAGTTAGCGTACTAACAGGCCATATCATCATTCTGTCCTTATGTATTCTGAAAATAGGCCCAGAACTGAAGATGGAGTTGGCTTCCATAATATCCTTTTTCAGTTCGTGCTTCATGCTCTCATTATTTTTGAAACCCTTGTCACTTATAATTTAGTGTAAGACATGTATAATTGAAGAAAATACTTTTTGTCACAGAGTAGTAAATTTTTGGAATGATTTACCAGTAGCTCATTAGTTAATTTTAAGAAAAATTTACTCTTTCATGAATGAGATAATTTAGATTGTAAATACTGTATATTTTTAGCTTAAGTTGGCTGACTTGAGATTGATGTTTTGCAGTTCTATTATTATTAGCTTATGACTTGGATAACCTCAATATGTCCCAGTGGCTTCATGTTTTCCAAATGAAATGTAATGTAATGTGCCAACCCTGCTTGTAGCAGAAGGACTTGGTTCCTTTGAGCTACCCTCAGATGCAACTTGGAGCAGTAGGCCCTGCTTCCTCAAAGGTCAACTCAGATCAGCAATGTCTACACTTGGAGCAGTGGGCCTGGTTCCTCTGAAGGTCCTCCTTTCTGAACAAATTTCAGATTTTACCTGTGGGATAAACAGCAATGACAATTTGAGTACAGGGAAACCCGATTATTGCGGTTAATGCTGCCAGGAAAAAACTGCAATAAGCGAAACCACAATAATCAGGAACCATAACCTATGGGAAATAGGTTATTGTTGCCGAAATTTCCAAAATGATAACTAAAACTTTAATTATAGATTTTTTAAAAACATCGGGTATTTGTTCATGTACGTATTAAATAAAGGTAATAAAATGAAACACAGTTTTTAGTTTTAAAAGTTTATTGCAGTGCACCAGCATGTGCACAAAAATGCATGAAATGTTTTTTTTTTGGCAAAATATTTTAGGAGATTTGTTTGCTTCAAATTTTTCTTCTTCTCTTGGTACATTACTCTATAACAATGAATTGAATTTTCTATTTCTTGGCACACCTTCATTGCACGCTCGACATTAGGATCTCCATCCATTATTTTCTGCTTGAGAGATTCACAATCACGAAACATTTCATCAACTTTTAGCGTGAATTCTTTTGTTGCCGTTTCAATTTCATTTTCTTCAGCATCGCCATCCTGAATATCGTATGCCTGCTCTTGTTCTAGATTAATAAGGTCTTCATCATTAAGGTCATTATCATGAGACTGGAGCAATTCTTGAACACTTCCATTATCTATTTCTGTTGTAGCTTCACTATTTCTTTAGAACTCATTTTATCGGGGGGGGGGCGGGGGGGGGGGGGGGGGGGGGGGGTTGTTCTTGTCAATAAAATAACACAGAATAAGCAGCAAAATGATATGTACGCTACAGAGGCAGCAGCATGCTGCTGCCTCCGTAGCGTGCATATCGACGATACTGAAGCTTGCTTGAATTCAGCATGTATATACGTACGTATGAACATACATAGCGTTTGTAAATTTTTGGTTGGCGCAAAAATACCGCAATAACTTGAATTATTAGCGCAATAATTGGTTTTTTGGTATCAAATTGTAAACCGCAATAATTGAAACTGCAATAATCGGGGTTTCCCTGTATAGTAAATATGTATAGTGAATAGGATTTTTTTTAAACATCTTCATAGCACATTGCATGAAGTAAGTGAATTACGTGCTGAATCTAAATAACTGAATTTGTGTGCATGAGTGTGCTTCTAGTGTGGCTATTATATATTTTGCTGTGTCTATTTAGCCATTACTGGTCAGGTACCCTTCCATATTTGGCCAGTACTGGCTAAATAGTTTCTCAGGCTATTTAGCCAGCAGTCCTGTGCACACACAGACTGTTTTGTGAGTTTTGTATTATTTTTAAAAATTTGCTATAATTTTTATCTATATTTACGTTAATAATAAAATAATAAAAACTCTTAATTTTAAATTTGTTTTAGGTTTTGAAGTGCTGTAATAATGGAATACCCAGTTAGGTCAACTGTACACCCTTGACATTGGTTTGTTTGTGTTATTTTGTTAGTTGGGTTAAGTTGTGATATTTTCATTAAAACTAACAAAAATATCACAACAACCTAACCAATTGTCAAGGGTGTACAGTTGACCTAACCAGGCATTCAATTAACCTAACTGGGCATTCAATAATTCATTTGCACAAGAAATGAAGGTCAGATTTGAATAAAACACACCAAAATACACCAGAAAAACCTATTCTCATATCAAAATTAACCCGCATGGGTAAAATGAATAATTACCACTATGTGATTTCAATCAATTTTAATCAATCCAAAAACTGCTTATATCTCTGTTAATATCAATTTGTGAGGAAAATGCTATAGAGTAAAGTATATATTCTTTTTTTTTTGTTGTTTTTTTGCTCTATCTCCCTGTATAAAAATCAATATAGAGTTCTGTCCATGTGCACTAATGAATCTTTACCATTCACTTGGCCATCTTTTGTGAAATACTGAGGTGTTTCCTTGACCTCTTTTTCTGAGCACCATGCCTATCTATCTACCATGATTAATTAAAACATAAAGCTACCATATACAAAAAAATTACACCACCAGAAAGCCACCAAAAATAATTTGAAATTTAGTAGGCCATAAATTTTAAACCATACTTCAGGTGAGCTATAATTTTATATTTTGAGTTTGTTGGTTTAGAATTTAGACAATGCCATATATCAAATTATTGGAAAATTGAAGATGATGTGGTCTTAAATTTAATTTTTTTTTGTGTGATTTGTCCTGGAATGCCCAGAAATAGTTTTTCTATGACACCTTATTCCATATTTTTAATATTTGCTTTCTTTTAACACTTTGAATATGCATTTGGTTTGAGGCAGCATTCTTTAAAGGTGTCATTTGGGCAGTATGTCATCAATATCCTTTTGCAAAAAGGCCTATTCCTCCTCCTCCTCCTGCTCATTGATAAGCTGTAAGGGAGAGAGATTTATTTATTTGAAACAATAATAGGATATATTACATATTTAAAAATCTATTCATCTAGCTAATATATAAACCTTTCCATATTCAAGCCGATTCATTTATCTACATAGGACTAATTTATGCAAAATCTGCCTGATTATAAAATGAATAGAATAATCATAACTCTGCTGCATGTTTACATGCTTACTAGTGATGTAGGTCGCATCCGCGGAACATCCGCACATTTTCTTGCATCCGCACCCGCATCCGCACTTTGGACTGTGGATGTCGTGCGGATGTGGACCGTTGAGATAAAATGTCATTAATAAGCGGAAATTATCAAATTCTACTATATTAATAGAACTATTCATTGTGCGCAAAAGTGATGCAAGTGACAAGACGAGAGGCTGTTCTTGTATGAAGTTACTCTCTTGCAACCTACTTAGATCCATGTTACAAAGCTAAGTTATTTCACCTAGTACATTAGAACGAGTTAAATCATCACTTGGCAAAGCAGTTGAAGAGCTTCAATCTCTTGAATCTGTCGCTTCGCCACCCACCAAAAGAATAAAAGTTTCAGTGACAGAACCAACACCTTCAACAAGCAAATCTATCACAGAATCTCTCTCTCAGTTTCTTGAGTCAAGCAGCAATGACGAGACCTACGCGATGTCAAAAGATGTAGTAAAAATGATCGAGAGCTATCACCAAGAAAACGCCTGGCTGCATGTGACAATCCTATTAGTTGGTGGAAAAATACGCAGAATATCTATCCATACTTGAGTAAACTTGCAAGGAAACATTTAGCCTGTCCTCCAACAAACGTACCAAGCGAGAGATTATTTAGCAGTGCTGGATTAATATATGATGAAAAGAGAAACAGACTGGCAGCAGAAAAGGCAGAAAAATTAATGTTCCTTAAGCATAACCTTCCTATAATTAAGTTTGAACATTAAACGATGAACATCTTAGTTTACTTTATTTTAATTACTCATTTATAATATGCCTAATAAAACTTTAAACTTAATATAAATAGTTATCAAGCTAATTAAAGATCTCTCTCTATAAGGGTGGAGGTTGGGGAAAGAGGTCGGTGGGGTGCATTTGAGTTGGGTTCACGTCCCGCATCCTGGTAACACAATTATGGTTTCTAATTGTGGCTGAAACTCAACAAAATATAACGAATTTATTTGCAGACAAATTCACTAATTGATTTCTATATTAGTTAGATGCTTGATATTATTTTATATGTTCAGAGAAAAGTACAGCAATTATTGTACAATTAATCAATTATACTATATTATAGCTACAGCTCTCTCTATATTATAACTTATTATATACGTTAAACATAACAAATCTCGAATATATCCTAAAAAATAACGAAAATGTAGACATCCGCATCCGCGGATGTTGAAATCAAACATCCTCATCCGCATCTGCATCCGCGGATGTGAAAAAAATGACATCCGCTACATCACTAATGCTTACACACACAATTTCTCCCAATATAACTATTTTATATGATAATAATAATGCATTATGCATCAGCATTTAGTATAAACTTGTATTTACTTATTTATAATTAAATAACACATAACTTACCTACAAAATGGTGAACTTCCACAAAGTCGAAATGGCCACACAGCATCTAATATCTTTATGTTGCACACTTTCACGAACAAAAACAAAGACCCACAGATGGCAACACAGTAACAGAGGTTGCCATTTAAGATTCAAGAGAGCAGTCAAACATAGCGTGCAAGCAGAAAAAATTTGCACTTCTGGGGAAAAGTCAAACGTCACATCTTGGTTTAAAAAACTTAATTTGACTATAGTCGAATGTAGCATTCAAAGGATTAAGGAGAAAATTTTTTTTGCCCAAAAGTGTTACAAATCCATGGTTCACTCCAGGAATTGTCACTTAAAGAACAGACATAAATTATTCAAATTGCAATTACAGAAACAAATTAACTAAAATAATCAAAATTGCAAAATATAACTATTATAACAATCAATTTTCCAAACATAAAGGAGACATGAAAAACACTTGGATAACCATAAACAATCTTCTCAGAAAACAAATTAAGAAAAATTCAATAGAGAAATTAAATGTTGATAATAAAGAAATTACTGATGATACTACTATTGCAGACTCTTTAAATATACATTGTACTTCAATAGTGGATAAGCTTCGCTCACAATTACTAAATAATGATCACTCACCTCTAGAATATATGCCACCCATCCCACTAAATTCAGTTTCTTTTGTTCCTGCTACCTCTACTGAGGTCTGGAGTATTATTGGTAAATTAAAAAAATATAAAAAATAACATTCATAACATTCCTGTAACTATATTGAAACTTGTTAACCCTTAACTGCCGTAGTGTCCTTTTACGGACACCTACATTAACATATAAACATATCTAAAACCATTTAGTTTTCTTTACTTATGCCAAGGTGGCTTTTTTCAGCCAATTCAGTTTTAGTTGCCAGATAACGATTTTCTCACTGTGATTTGAAATTATTACCGTAGCATTGCATTATTAGCATTAGCATTATTAGCAATGTCAATAAAAATATTTTTTTCTTGAAAAAATAATTTAGGCGGTTAAGGGTTAAAGATATCTGTAATTACCTTTGACTAAAATTATCAAAGTATTTCCAAAGGAATACTCCCATCAATGCTAAAAACTGGTTGTATAACACCCCTCTTTTAAAGGGGATGATCCTACACTAGCAACAAACTACAGGCTGGTGTGTTCAATATCTGTGTTCAGCAAAGTTTTTGAAAAAAGTACAATGCAGCAATATTTAGAATCCTACAATTTATTATCTCCAAATCAGTATGGCTTCTATAATAAAACAACAGAAATGGCTATTTTAAATCTTGTGGAAAAAGCAAATACAGAAATCCCCCTTGTTAATGACCTTCATATTAGTGGAAACTTCACTTGGATGGACTAAATTGCTGTCTGGTCATTAACATTCAGTTCAATGTAATACAGGTCGTTAAAGTGAAGATTTCCTCTAAAAAAGTCTGTTAGCATCACCAAACTTCACTTTAGCGAACTCAGAGTTGTTAAAGTGAAGGTGATGCCACCAGAATATTATTGGAACCAGCCCTCGGATGAGGTTGTGGTCAGTTGTTTCCTGTTGTATTGCGTTGGCAGTGGTGGCAAGTGGTTGTGTATGTGCATAGTGCCGCTTCCATGTGGAGATTCGAGGGCTATATATACATGTGTAACTGTACTGAAGTATTTTGGTTATGGAAAACCCCACTTTAATGTCCCATAGTCCGGTAAAGTAGGGGTCATCTGTACGTCACTTTAACGGTCCCTAGTACATTAAAGTGGGGGTTTTCCATACTTAACTTTAGTGGAAATTTCACTTGAGTGACCACACGCTCCCCCCAAGTGTACATTAATGTGAGGGTCTACTGTATAGCTAAAGAGAACAAAGAAATAATGATATCAGTATTTATGGATTTGAGTAAGGTGTTTAATGCAATAGACCATAATATTCTACTTAATAAATTATATTGTTACAGCTTTAGAGGAGCAATCACCAATCAGTGATTGGTTTAAAAGTCATTTGTCCAATAGATATCATTTTGTATCAGTAAATAAGGTTTGCTCAACTAAAGTGCTTGTCAAACATGGTGTGCCACAGGGCTCAGTTCTGGGTCCACTGTTATTTTTATTATATATAAATGACCTTCCATGTTCATCTGATATACTGAACTTCATAGCTAATGTTTGCAGATGATACAACTGTCTTTTTCTTGCAAAGATGTTAATTCAGCTAAGAATATATTTCATTCAGAATTCATCAGTGTAATGAAATGGTTGACCACCAATAAACTACTACTAAATTCCAGTAAAACAAATTTCATGATTTTTACTAATAAAAGAAATGTATATCTTGATGAACTTAATGTTAATGAAATCGCTATAAAGGAGTGTACTGTAACAAAATTTCTTGGTGTAATGCTAGATAAGAATTTGCAATGGAGTGGTCATACAAATTATATTGTGAAAAAGATTTCAAGGAGTGTTGCTATAATGTTTAAACTTAGAAATGTAGTCCCTAAACAGGTTTTATTCTCTCTATCATACTCTTGTTCTTCCTTATATAATGTACTGCACCCTTGTTTGGGGAAACTCTGCTAACAATGCATTAAATGGTATCTTTGACATCCAAAAAAGAGCAATAAGGTTATTATCTGATGCCGATTTCGTTGATCACTCTAGTGCAGGGGTGGCAAACCTTTTTATAGTTGTGTGCCAAAAAAATGTGTAAACCATAAAAAAAATAAATTTGTGTGCCCCCCCAAAACACCCCATGCCCACCAAAGTTTATATATATTACACCAAATTATAAATATCAAGTCTATTATTTTATACACAGTTTTTGGATAACAATTTCTATGCTTAGGTATGCCAGGCAAATTTGATCACGTGCCATAGGTTCGCCACCACTGCTCTAGTGCATTATTTAAAGAGCTAAACCTACTAAAGCTCAATGATGTAATCAAACTGGCACATTTTATTTTTATTTAAAAGTGTAAGAACAAAATCATTAATTTACAATGGGGGAATTCCAGGACAAATCATCCAAAAATTAAAAAATTTGTCACCACTCCGACCCGGATTTTAATGAAAATTGACATATGGCGTTCTTCCGGGTGCTGATTTCACTGATTAAAATAAAAAAGTTCTATGACCCATAGTTTTCGAGATATGGGCCCCCACTTTACCACCGAACTTTAATGGGCAATAACTCCCAAATATGTTGTTGTAGACCTATAAAACTATACATTTTTAGAATCAGCATGAAGTGATCTAGTAAATGATACTACATTCAAATGTATAGAACAGTACTGAAATTTCCCCCCCCCCCTTTTTTATTTTTATTTTTGACCCCCACCACCTCTAGACAGTGAAATCCCAAAAAAAATTTTTCATTTATTAAATTTCCATTAATTGTTAAAAGATACAAACAATAAAAAATATGGGTATCAAGTTGCAAGATATTTTAAAAATTATTGGAAAAAATATGTACATTGAAATTTTGACATTTTTACACAGACTAAAATAGAGAACTACAAATGATATATTTACATCCTATGTATAACTCATATTCATGCAGTCTCTCTCTGATGTTTGTTAATTATGCTTATTTTTATTACAGATGTGCTTATTTTGAGTTAAATCATATCTTATTTTTGAGATTTACAATTGTGTATTTTTAGTAATGAAAAATGGTTAGATACTGTGATGATCCTTTACAAAAATATAAGAAAAAGATACACAAGGATATAAGAACCATCAGCCAATCACTTTATGATTGATGTAAATGGAAACTACAAAGGAATACTGTACTATGTAGCAACTGTAGATGTTCAGAATCGCATAATATTAAATATAGTACATGGTGTCTACAGATGGACAGGAGTAGTCTAAGCATCATCATCCTGTTTGCATATACGTTTTGTGTTTTGTATTTATCAATTATTACGAAAGAAATCTTTTATAACTTGAAGAGCCTAATCATTTTCATTAATCAATAAAGTAATATAAATATCATCAACTGTTGCTGCAAAATAGAAGTCAACATCTTCCTTCCTTGACTAATCAATTTTAAAATTAGAAAGAGCCGTTTTAAGCTGAAAACTGAGATTTGTTTATAAAAAACCTCTGAACAGGTAGCTAGAGGGTCATTCTCTGTCAGATCAACCAAAAAAAATTGAAATTAACACCCTCATCTCTCATATTTTGCTGAAATTTGGTTTATAGGGTTTGTGAGCCCTGAATCCATTTCTGAAATTATAAGGTCAATCCGACCAACGGTTCAAGAGATATGACCTCGGCAATTTGAGTCACTCGCGAGGTTACTAACATTTGGCGAGCCATAACTTGGGTAATAATTGTCATAATTATATAAAAGTATATATATTTAGAATCAGAAACGACAAGGAATCCAATATGCAAGTTTTAGAACTCTAGGTTGAAAAATAAAAAGTTACACTGTAACCAAAATTTGAGGTCCGATTTGATCTCTGGGGTATCAAATGAGAATTTTTTTTTAAATGTAAAAAATGAAGGCATAGGCATTGGCTATTAGAATCAGCAAAAAAAAGTTTGTTTATGTTAGTATTTTTCATGTAACTAACATATAAGTGAACACCATATTCATAAGTTGTGCGTCAATTCTACCTATTTTTTCACACTTAAGCTCATAATTTGACCTATAGAAATTAAAATTACATTTTTTATAGATGTAAAAAACAAGTCAGAGTTCTTGACTATAGAAACAATCATAAAAAGTTTGTTTATGTTGGTACTTTTCATGTAACTAACTTATAAGTGAACACCATATTTATAAATTGCTTGTCATTTCAAGGAATTTTTATATCTTAGCTATCATTTGACCTCAAGCTCCAAGAATTTAATAAAATTGTATTTCACTGCTAATCTACACTGGCAATAATAGTTATAATAGTGAAAGGGGAAGACTAAGCTCACATGTAGCCTAAACAAACCTGTTGAAACATGTTGCTACTTGTCTAAGTGCAGAATCAACACAGTTGCAAAATTCCTTGTCTACAGGTTAGTACAGTTCCAGCCAGCAGTGTGGGTGGCTGGTGGGTATGGTGTTTTAATGAGCCTCAGAGACTATCACGGCCTAAAATATTAAGTGTTTATAGCTATATATTTTCTAAAAAATATATATTACCTAATTGTAAATCCTATATCTTTACAGATCAAAATACAATGGTTCGGCACTTGAAATACTGCCAGGACCCTATTCAAAAACACAAGAAACGCATAACAATCAATCTTAGAAAAGTGACTGATGTACTTGTTGAAAATGTGCTGGAAGAGTGAAAAAAGACTCATTGTTGTGTGTGAACTGCTGGACACTGATATGAAAAACCCCACTATACTTAGTACCACTGAAAACAACGAGTCTGAGCAGGATTCAAATGAATCATCTACTATCAGTGGCTTGAGTAACATCTCTTCAATTCAAGATCTGGACAATGACAGTGATTGCTTGATAAAGGAAAATCCTTCAACTTCAGTTTGAACCAGTTCTAGCATTTCTGGACCAAACACCAGTTAAAAAAAGTAAGTAATAAATTATATAATAACTTATACTTTACTACAAGGTCTGTTTGATCTACTATATAGCCAATTATATAGCATTTAAGGTACTATAATTAATATTTAATTACTAATATTCAGGTGTGTGAAACCTTTTTTTCTGTTCTTTTCAGAGAACTACAGAGAGGCAAATTCTTACACCAGAACACATGTTTCAGTTTTGTGAAGAAAACTTGAGCAAGAAGATAAATTTTTTTTGTAACTACAGCTGATTTGAAAGATGCAGAAGAACGGTTGGAACATCGATTCAAGGATAGTAGGGCTATTCCTGGAACTCAGAAATATCATAGATTTGTTCCCCTAAACAAGGAAGAACTGATGGTATATCCCATTTCAAGTGGCATTGGAGAAAGAAAGAATAAGGAAAGTCATTTTACTAATGAACCTGCAATGCTTGGTAACCTAAAATGTGTCAAACCAGGAGAGTATGTTGGCTGCATTTATGACATGCAAGTTTGGTATGGAATTGTGGAGGAATATTGTGAAGAGTTTGATGATTTCACTGTGAACTTTCTACTCCCTCTGGGTCATCAGGATCAAGTGCATATTATTATCCATCAAACAAGGATTCATGTGCAGTGCCAGGACATCATATATTAACTGTAATGAGTTGTCCTACCCTAAGAGGAGGCAGCAGAATTCAATACATTTTTCCACAAAAGAAATTGATGAGAGCATCGAGCATGCAAAAATTGTATTAGGCTAGCACATGAATCCTCTAAGTAGGTCTTCCCCTTTCACTATTATAACTATTATTGCCAGTGTAGATTAGCAGTGAAATACAATTTTACATTTTTTGCCTTTGTTTTTATATCTATAAAAAAATGTAATTTTAATTTCTATAGGTCAAATTATGAGCTTAAGTGTGAAAAAATAGGTAAATTGACGCACAACTTATGAATATGGTGTTCACTTATATGTTAGTTACATGAAAAATACTAACATAAACAAACTTTTTTTTGCTGATTCTAATAGCCAATGCCTATGCCTTCATTTTTTACATTTAAAAAAAAAATTCTCATTTGATACCCAGAGGTCAAATCGTGACCTCAAATTTTGGTTACAGTGTAACTTTTTTATTTTTCAACCTAGAGTTCTAAAACTTGCATATTGGATTCCTTGTCATTTTCTGATTCTAAATATATACTTTTATATAATTGTGACCATTATTACCCAAGTTATGGTCGCCAAATGTTAGTGACCTCGCAAGTGACCTCAAATTTCCCGAGGTCATATCTCTTGAACCGTTGGTCGGATTGACCTTATAATTTCAGAAATGGATTCAGGGCCCACAAACTCCCTATAAACCAAATTTCAGCAAAATCTGAGAGATGAGGGTGTTAGGCACTGGTTGATCTGACAGAGAATGACCCTAGAACAATGTGAAAAAAGTGTTAGCAGCTGATGAGGAAGCTTCTAACAGTGGCTGCATCCTCCAGCGTGGGACACATCAATGCGAAGAAGAGGCGACATCAAACCAAAACATCAACGCGCTGGTGGCCAAACTTCCTCAAATCTCTGTGCAGTGGGCTGTCTATGGTTGGTCAGACTGGCAGTCGACAGCCTGTTGCGTGGCATGGTCAGAGTGCCGATCGGCTCCTGGGGCCGGACCTATTCTCAGCGTGCTATTTTTTCAATTACAGGGAGCAATTGCGTGCTCCCCAAACTACTCTTACTCTCTGCCGACATTAAGACTAATCCAGACCCCACTACAACTTACACATGTCATCATACACAAAGACATAGACACAATAGCACCATGAGACACATACAGAAGTATAATATTAACATATTACAGTACAATGTAGATGGCCTCACAAACAAAATCATGCAGCTTAGGGAATTCGTACACAAACAAAACATTCACATAGCACTTATACAAGAAACAAACTAAAACACACACACAAAACACCCACCATCCCTGACTTCACGGCGATCCATCATGATCATACTGGGGGTAACGGGGGTGGACTCATCACTTACATACGTAAAAGCATTAGCTACACTGATGCTACCCAAAACATTACAAACACAATCTAAGCAGATAACACAATAGAAATACAGGCAGTTAACATTAAGACGTGCGCAAAACACAACACCACACTAATCAACATTTACATCCCACCAGATAGTTCATCTCAGGTGCCAGCCAATTACAATCCACAGTTACACAATCTGGCCTCTCTCACTAATGTCATCTTAGGAGGAGACTTCAATGCCAAAGACACTAGTTGGTACCTGCTAGTGATGTAGCGGATGTCATTTTTTTCACATCTGCGGATGAGGATGTTTGATTTCAACATCCGCGGATGCAGATGCGGATGTCTACATTTTCGTTATTTTTTAGGATATATTCGAGATTTGTTGTGTTTAACGTATACAGGAATACCCCACTTTACGAATTATTCTGTTCCTAGCGCCCGTTCGTAAAGCAGGTGTTCGTAAAGCAGGTGTTCGTAAAGCAGGTGTTCGTAAAGCAGGTGTTCGTAAAGCAGGTGTTCGTAAAGCAGGTGTTCGTAAAGCAGAGCATTATTTCCCATACATATAATGTTATATTTTGGGTTACGTTTTTTCTTAAAAAATCGAAAAAAAAAGGTTATAAAACAGCAAATTTTGCAGAAAAAAATGTTTATTAACATAGAAATGAAAGCAATGAACAAAGAAATAATACAAAACGAAAGTAATGAACAAAGAAATACAATAAAAATGTAAGCAATGAACAAAGAAATAGTACAAAACATTACATATGCAAATTTAGTTTTCATTAATAGATGCGTCAGTAGACATGCTTTTGGATTCGTTTCTTCTGATTAACGTCACAGTCTTTACTATCACACTTTCGTTTTGGCATAATTGATGATGGGTACTGTAATTGCAATGTACGAAAAGAATATCAGTGAAACACTTAGCGTGCGCGAGTGTGTGAATAAAGCACAAACTCTCTTGTCAAAACGTACATATAAACTGACAACAGCTGCGTTGCCACAGTGCAAAGTGAGCTAAAAGCGAGCTAACTTGGCACTGCTGTAATGCAGAATACGTAATAGAGTACAGTACAGTATGGTATGCGCGACGTAAGCATATTATTTTTGTCTTAAAATCGAGCTAACTAAGCACTGCTGTAATGCAGAATATTAGATTGTGGTTTGCGCGATGTACACATTTTATTTTTGTCTTTTATATTTCTTCATTTAATTTTTTATTTAGCGCAAATACAATTTCGTAAACCCGGGGTTTCGTAAAATGAAGCATCGTAAAGCGGGGTATTCCTGTATAATAAGTTTTATATAGAGAGAGCTGTAGCTATAATATAGTATAATTGATTAATTGTACAATAATTGCTGTACTTTTCTCTGAACATATAAAATAATATCAAGCATCTAACTAATATAGAAATCAATCAGTGAATTCGTCTGCAAATAAATTCGTTATATTTTGTTGAGTTTCAGCCACAATTAGAAACCATAATTGTGTTACCAGGATGCGGGACGTGAACCCAACTCAAATGCACCCCCACCGACCTCTTTTCCCAACCTCCACCCTTATAGAAAGAGATCTTTAATTAGCTTGATAACTATTTATATTAAGTTTAAAGTTTTATTAGGCATATTTATAAATGAGTAATTAAAATAAAGTAAACTAAGATGTTCATCATTTAATGTTCAAACTTAATTATAGGAAGGTTATGCTTAAGGAACATTAATTTTTCTGCCTTTTCTGCTGCCAGTCTATTTCTCTTTTCATCATATATTAATCCAGCACTGCTAAATAATCTCTCGCTTGGTACGTTTGTTGGAGGACAGGCTAAATGTTTCCTTGCAAGTTTACTCAAGTATGGATAGATATTCTGCGTATTTTTCCACCAACTAATAGGATTGTCACATGCAGCCAGGCATTTTTCTTGGTGATAGCTCTCGATCATTTTTACTATATCTTTTGACATCGCGTAGGTCTCATCATTGCTGCTTGACTCAAGAAACTGAGAGACAGATTCTGTGATAGATTTGCTTGTTGAAGGTGTTGGTTCTGTCACTGAAACTTTTATTCTTTTGGTGGGTGGCGAAGCGACAGATTCAAGAGATTGAAGCTCTTCAACTGCTTTGCCAAGTGATGATTTAACTCGTTCTAATGTACTAGGTGAAAATAACTTAGCTTTGTAACGTGGATCTAAGTAGGTTGCAAGAGAGTAACTTCATACAAGAACAGCCTCTCGTCTTGTCGCTTGCATCACTTTTGCGCACAATGAACTAGTTCTATTAATATAGTAGAATTTGATAATTTCCGCTTATTAATGACGTTTTATCTCAACGGTCCACATCCGCACGACATCCACAGTCCAAAGTGCGGATGCGAATGCGGATGCGGATGTGACCTACATCACTAGTACCTGCACAACCAAAACAACACCAGAGGCACCAACATAGCCACACAATTAAACAGCCTCTTCATTCTTAACAATACAGAAGAACATACACACATACCACATCAAGCAGGATACTCAAACTCCTCCCCAGACATAACGTTCTGTTCCCTCTCACTAGCAACACATACACAATGGAGAACAGAAAACACTGTCATCAGACCACCTGCCCATCATTACAACACATTCTACACTCTGCCCCAACAGCCTTAGGCACACTTACAGAAATTACAAGAAAGCTGATTGGGAACAGTTCAAAATACAGACTGAGGAACAATTCACCACATTAAACAGCACACCCATCATAAACATCAATACAACACTCAAGACATTTAATCAGATCATCAATAATACAAACAAATACATACCCAAGGGCAACATTAGGAAATACAACCCAAATTACACTAGAGAAATAGCCCACCTCATAAGGCAATGTAACAACCTCAAATATAACATACAAACACCACACAGAGAAGCCATAAAACAGCAGATACAACAGCTCAACACAGAAATAAACAACAAACTCAAAGAAAAACAGAAACATTCAGGAAATTCATAACAACACTAAACCACTCCACATATACATCCAGGCTATACAAGACTATAAACAGCATTACCCACTCTAACAGTGGCATTCACACCTCACATGCGGCTATCTGTCACAGCCAGAATAATATCCCAACATACACACAACAAGTTAACATTCTAGTTAATCACTACACAAAGATAAGTCACTTAAACAGAGACAACAACCAGAGACACGCAGACAGATACAAGAAAACCTACAGACTCAACATGACCATTACACCCTTCAATACAGACCAGACCACCAAGATCATCAAAAACATTAAAAATTCAAAGGCTACTGGACCAGACAACATATCTAACATACACCTTAAACACTTGGGCCCACAAGGAATACTAGCTCTCACAAATATCAGCACATATTCATACCAGCACTGTATTATTCCTGACATATGGAAACAAGGTAAAATTATTACACTACTCAAACCAAACAAAAATCCAACAGAACCAGCTTCCTATAGACCCATTACTTTACTATGCACACCTTCCAAAGTAACAGAAAGACTAATCTTACAAATCACCAACCCACAGATTCCACTATCGCCTACTCAACATGGATTCAGACCTCACCACTCAACCATGACATTACTCACTAACCTCACGCAGCACATCATGGATGGCATCAACTCCAGATGACCAGTTCAACGTACACTATTAACAACAATAGACATTAGTAAAGCATTTGATGCTATCCCACACTTCCCTCTCATAAACAAAATACTCAACACAACATGCACAATAACACGAAAAGGTGGCTGAGCAACTATCTTTCAGGAAGATACATGTCACATTTAATGGCAAGTCATCCAAAACAAGCTTTTTCCAAACGGTTCCTCAAGGCTCTGTTCTCTCACCAACACTCTTCAACTTATACATGCATGACATTCCAACACCCATAGATAAGCTTACCTTATCATCATATGCAGATGATATCACTCTAACATCCACCCACAACAACATTGACACTGCTACAAATAACCTACAAACATACATAAACAGTATACAAGACTGGCTCACACACAATAGACTCAAAGTAGCGCCCACAAAATCAACCATCACCTTGCTTACAAGCAACACAAAGAACACCAGGTAATTCCACAGCTTACACTAAACAACATCAACATTCCACACACTCACAGGACCAAAATACTTGGGGTCACATACAACACATCATTATCTTTTGCAAACCACATTCAGGACATTAAAAACAAATGTACGTCAAGACTTAACACGCTTAGGGTACTAACAGGCACAAACTTTGGACACCAGCAGGAAACAACATCACTCATATACAAACAATATATTTGCTCAGTTATGGACTATGCTAGCCCATGCTGGGCACCCATTATCTCACACACACATAAACACCTTACAGACAATACAAAACAACGCACTTCGTATCATTACAGGATGCACTCAAACAACACCAATAGAACACCTGCACACACAAACAAAAATACTGAAAGTTAGGGGACATTTAGACATGAGGGGAACACAATTCATGGCAGCAGCGACAACTAACCCACAACACCCTTGCCACTACATGTACAATCATGGCACCAACACCTCACACCATTAAGGTAACACCAGAGAGACATTATAACCAAATACTCCATTCCATACCATGCCCCACAGACATCACACAGTACAGAAAACAAACAAACACACACACACACACCTAACCCACAAAGCACTGACATGACTCGGTCCGAATGCGGTCCTAGGTGCGAAGCTGCCACCCATTAACAGGTCAGAGATCAGCCTGAGCAGATAGGATCGAGTTAACTTAGCATGATTCTGATGTGGACATCACCCCAACTTACAGACATATAAACACAGACTAGACAACTCCATAGACGACACCTGCCACCTGTGCCAGGACACACTACAAACAGTTTAACACATTATGACAGACTGTACCGCTCTAGCACAACAACGAACACAACACAACACAACATCACTAGTGCGCTGAACCTCTGGTCCACTCCGGAGAGGGTGATCGTTACCTGTTTGCCGCCAGCTTGCTCGATCAGGCTGGGCTGATCGGCTAAACAACAACAACACAACAACAACACAAACTGTAGAAAATTATTGACCCAGAGACCAGAGTTGCTATCAACATCACAAAGTGAAGAGTCTGATCACAATCAGTCTTCTGAGAATGTTATTTCAGAAAGCGATGAATATGATCCAAGTATAATTTAGTATATCAAGTAATGCCAAAGAAAGGTTTCTCAAGTTCCAGAAAGTCTTGCTGTGACTCCAGTGAAGAAGCGTAAGTATTTACTGATAGGTACTTTTTATATTTATAATTTTTTTACTTATATTATTTATTTATAATGCATTTACTTTCAAGACAGTTTTTCAGCAGTTGCTGAAAAACTTAATGAAATTAATATGTTGACATATTAAATTTATTAAACTTATGAAATTAATATGTTGACATATTAATTATTATTGTCCATATATATCAAATGGAGTCAAATATTTATTAATTCAAAAATTTCAGATGGTTTGGGTTCCTCAAGAAAAGAAGCAAAAGCTATTCAAATAATAGAAAAAGCACGTCGTTCTTTAAAATGAAAGCTAGAACAAGTTTAGAAATTGAGATCCCAAGCCCATCAAAAGCTACAAAGTTGGATCATGAAACTCAAAGGTATGAATTTTAAAATGATACACTATTATTAAGTAGGAATGTACCTAAACTAAAACTGAAGCATAAAAACAAAATGTAGGTATTCACCTTTGTTAGTAGAAACTAGAAGCACAACTCCCTAAAGATTGGAGATCAATGGGCCCATTAAATCATTTGGAATTCATTTGGTCACAAAATAATATTTGGTTTAATTTGAATCTTTCTCAAAGAATGCTCATTTTGTTACACTTTAAATCAATATTATAATCCAAAAAATTTAATATGCACATGTAATGTTTTGTTTATAGCTATTATACATTCATGAATTTGTTTCAGGTCAATGATTCATCTCATGAATGAACTGGTTGAAGCTTTCCATTCTACTGACAGTTATGAGAGGAAACTCAAAATATTGACATTATCTCCATTTACCATATCAAAAACTATAAATCTATTTCAGACAACTGAATATTTAGTTAAGAAAAGCAGAAATATAAACAAAGACTTGGAATTATTCCTGAAATTGAACCCATGTCAAAAAGAAAAGTAATAACTAAAGGTACTAAAGATTCTGTTCAGAAATTTTTCAATTGGATGAAATTAGTCATTTGTGCCCAGGTACAAAACTGCCTGAGTATCAAATGAAAGTGGGTATAAAGAATCTGTGCAGAAAAGACTGGTGTTAATGAATCTGAAAGAAGCTTTTAGTCTATAAAAATAATCCAGATAGTCCCCAAATTGGCTTCTCTCGTTTTGCCATCCTTTGCCCCAGACATTGTGTTTTAGCTGGAGCTGCTGGTACCCATTCTGTGTGTGTATGTACATACCACCAGAACCAAAATGCAATTCTCAGCTTCAGGTGTCAAAGGGTTGGAATACACAACTTTTATGGAGAAAGCAGTGTGTGATGTCAACAACAGGAATTGCATGATGCAAATATGTAATCTCTGTCCAAAAGAACAAGGTATTAAGAATTTTTTGCTCACTTTTCAAAGTGTTAACGATCCTGAATGTGAGGAAATAAAATATAAACAATGGGTTACTACAGATTGATGCAATATGGTTGAAAAAACCATGTGTGTGTTCAATTTGTATTTTTGCTGTTTATTTTCATCCATGTGAATATATCATTTGTATTTCTCTATTTTAGTCTGCAGGCGTAAAAATGTCAATTTCACAAAATATCCACGTTTTTTATTGTTTGTATCTTTTAACAATTAATGGAAGTTTAATAAATGAAAATTTTTTTTTGATTTCACTCCCTAGGGCAGGTGGGGGTCAAAAATTAAAAAAAGGGGGGAAAATTTTCATTATTGTTCTACACATTTGAATGTGGTATCATTTAATAGATCTCTTCATGCTGATTCTAAAAATATATAGTTTTATAGGTCTATGGTAAGATGTTTGGGAGTTATTGCCCATTAAAGTTAGGTGGTAAAGTGGGGGCTTATATCTCAAAAACTATGGGTAATAGAACTTTTTTATTTTAACCAGTGAAATCAGCACCTGGAAGAACCCCATATGTCAATTTAAATCAAAATCCGAGTTGGAGTGGTGACCCATTGGGTGATCTCTCCTGGAATGCCCCAATGGGTAAATAGATATTTTGTAACTAATCAAGAAATCCACTTGTATCAGACCAGAAACAGATCAAAGCTTGTTATACCTCAATTTAGATTTTCATCTCAAAAACTACCCATTTTCATTGGATTGAAACTATGGAATGACTTGTATGCTGATTAAAAAATATTGTGAATGTAAATTTGTTTAAAACCAAGTTGAAATCCCGATTAATAATGGCATACTAACAAAAGTCTAGGATTAATGTCCATTACTATTATTTATTAATTTCTTGTGTGTAATCTAGTATTAAAAACAGATTTCTTGGGATTGTTCAGTTCTTATATATCATGTATAATATTGGTTTCTTTGTATGGTATTGGTATAATGGTTTCAATGGTGACCTTATATTTGTCATGTCAGTAGTTAAAGATAATTTAAGATTAATACATACATTAACTATTAATAATACTTATTTACTTATTTTTAATTAATAACAACTAGATGTTTATTTTTAATAAGAGCCCAGTAAAGCCTAAAGCTTAAGGACCAAATAAAATAAAATAAACAGTTGAGCTTCACAATTATTCATGTTATTGTAAAATAAATGTATTTATTTTATTAATAAAGGTTATTCAGTATTAAAAAAATATGTATGATTAAACTATTTTCCAAAAGCTAATATATTAGTATATGCATGATACATTCAAAATGCCCAAATTCATACTAAAAACAATTACAATTTCATTTTGCATGAGAATATCTAACAATTATCCTTCTAAAAATTTTTCCCAATCGAAACAGTTAATTTTCTGAGTTCAGTTGACTTTCAGAACTTGAGTAATAGAACTTTCAGAACTCATGTAATATCTGCCTATTGAACAGGTGTTTAAGTAAAGTGGTGTCCAGTCTATTCCATATAGATAGGTCTGTGCTTATGCAGACCTATAAATGGAATCTTATGTGGAATCTTATTATATTTGTATGTCATTGAATTTGGACATATGTAGGTGTTATTTGTTATTATAAATTTATATATTTTGGTACCTACTTTATTTTCAGAAATATTTTAAAATAATGATCCAAGCATTAACAAGGCTAAACATGGGAGTACTAAGATACTCGCATGTTATGAAAAGTACAAAATGGAAAATGAGCTCTAGTGCTCAAAAAGAGAAAATGATAATAGTTCATGATGAAGCTAGGGGAACCCTCACATTTAACCTGAAATATGTAAATGATGAGTTCAAAATCAAGAGAGTTTTCACTTTCAACGTAACCCAAGTGAAAAATGTTCTTTTACTCTTGAGAAAATTAGTGAAAAAATTAGTGATTTTTTACTAAAAAAGCCAAGAGAAAAAATGCAAATTCAAGTGATGTTGATGTTGAAGTTAATTTAGTATCAGAAGATGGAGAAATATGTAATGTGGGTTCTCTCTCATGTGTGGATACTTTTGGTAGTATGAGCAATTACTGTTTAAGGGTTGAAGATATTAATTATACCTTCGACGTAAATCCTCCATTTTTAACATCACTAGGCCTTCCCAAACATAATATAATGGCTGGTTTTCTTATTTATCCTCACAATTTAGAAGGGATCAATTGTAATATTAATGATACATTATTTCGATGGTTTAGAACAAAGAACAAATTTGAATCTTATAAAAAAGCAAAATGCAGCAACCCAAAAAGTTTGGTTTGGGAAGAAATTGGACAAGGTTTCATGATTGTTGTCTCAGCTGATGATGTTTCAAGATTATTAAAAGTAAGTCTTTAGCTTCTATTTATTTATATATTTTATATTTTTTCATGGCTAAATTTAGTCTAGCATAAGTTAATTCCTATAGCTGTACTGTAAATATTTACTAGGCCTGTTGAACTTAATAATTAAATAAGGCTTTATATATTGGACTTTGTAAATCTTATAGACCTTTGACCCAAGGACCTGGCATTGATGAGGGTGACACGAGTATTGAGAAGGGGTGCACGCATGAAGCCCTTCTAAATTTACTATTTTGAGATTTCAACCATTTGCAGGAATGCTTTTTATAAAAGGCTGTTGTTAATGTCACATGATCATTTTTTTCTCATTTCCAAGAAATATACACTACTGAACTTTGTAAAGACCTAGGCTAATTTTTAATGTAGACTTGTGCATAAATAACTTGGCTTACGAAAACTTCATTTTAACTAGTTTTAAGAGGTAGTGAATTATTTGGTCAAACATAATCCTAAACATTCACTACTGGTATATCTATAAATAAAAAATTTGAGAGAGAGGTGACCTGGATGCATCAATTGGTTTAAACCATTTGGTTTAATTAGGTGCATAGCCTCTGAAGCAAATGGTTTGAAATATATTTACTTCAAAAACTTTTTTTCAGCTCATTAGATTTTTAGAATAAATTTTTTAATTAGGTTATTAGCTGCTAGTAGTCAAATATATAGTCATTTTGCTAGGATAGCCTGTAATTAATTCTGCAGATACAGTTACAAATAAAAGGAAATCTATGATATTAAAATGATGGTCAGTTGGAACAATGAATCTCTACAAGATAGGTAAAAGTCAGGGTTTGTTTTAGTCAAAACTTCGTTACACTTACATAATCTCAGGTTTACTTAATTGTTTATTATTATGTAATAAATAGCCTACATATGCTTAAGACTTAGCTAAAGTACGAGTCTATTACATTATCTTATCCCTGTGTAAAAAATTTATTAGTGCTAGAGCATAATTTTAGCATTGTGATGAAGTAATAAACTATAGAATTAAAATAAGTACAGTAAAGCCCCATAAAATGTACTGATGCGGGGACCCCCTGTCTGTTAAAAGAGGAAGTCCATTATGCTCATTATAATGTCCAGCTCAATTTTGCGATAAAACTTGCCTCATTCACTTAAGGCTAGGCTTACTTTTTCCTGTAGAAGCCATAATAACACTTGTAGTATTCACTGTCACTACAAATAATGTTTACAAGCAAAAAAATATGTATTTTTGGCACAAAAATAGTGAAAAGCACAGAGTGAATTTACAGATGTTGCCAGTATGAGAGAGAGGGGAGAACTAGAGGACAATGATGGCTGTGGAAAGCAGGCTATATGGCTTTAGCAGACAGACCTGGTGCATCTTGGATCAAATTGGTGTTTAGAGCCACATGGTTGTCTCAGAATATTTCTGGATATAATGGGCTACTGTCCATTAGCTCTGAAAAAGTGTGATAGAGAGTCCATTATATTGGGGTTTTACTGTATTTAATTTTAAAATCAGTTCTTTATGCTAGTGGTACCATCCTTATTTATATATATATATATAATATATATATATATATAATATATATATATATATATATATATATATATATATATATATATATATATATATATATATATATACACACACACAGTCGACCCTCGACTTACGTAATTAATCCATTCAGAGATGAGTTACTTAACTCGAAAATTACCTAAGTCGAACCCCAAAATACATGTAAATTGGGTAATCTGTTCCAGGACCCCAAAAAAGTATTGAAAATAATAAAATAATAAAATAAATTTTTTTGATAAAAACAGTGTATATAAACAGAATTATAATGGTAATTAATAATTATTATTAAGAAACACCATCTGTAAAAGAAAATACATATTAAAATTTAATAATAAAAAAGTAATTTAGACTTAGATTAGAGAGAGAGTTGAATGGCTTGGAGGGTTAGCGATGGTGGTAGTGATGGGTTGAGGAAAGGGGGTTTATTGGTAGGAAGTAGAAGCCCCCAGATCCATGACTCCAGATTCCTGGGATCTTGGGAGCATTGCTCCAGTAAATTTGACCATGAGAAAAAGTAAATTTGGGTTTGGGTTTTGTTCATCCGCTAGACATTATGCAATTTTTTTGCGTATACGTTCTTGTACAAACCAATTTTTTTAAATTACAAATTTAGTTATTTTAAGTTTAGTTGGTAATTCCATATTTAACAATTATTTTTATTTTTTGTTAAGCTTCAATGTTTTGATAATTAAAATTTTATTAAAACATATTTTTTTTTAATATAAAATTATCAGGATTGGACTATGTTCCATTGATCTCGGCCAGGTTTGATAAATTGGCCAGATAATTACTTGTGCGGTTTTAAGTAATCCACCATGACTCTAGAATTGAAAAGTTTAGTCAAGTTTAAACTTACTTTTACTTACTTTAACTTACCTACTTTTACTTACTCTTCCTTACTTTTACTAAGTTTAAAGCACTTACTTTTACTTACTTTCATTGTACTATATTTACTTACTTTTACTCACTTTTACCATACTATATTTACTAACTTTTACTTATTTTGTATTTTTTCAGGTAGTTAATAATCAATAATGGATCCTAATATTGATGAAGTTGGAGAGAAAAGTGAGTGTGTTAAAAGGGGTTACTTTTGTGGTCAATGCAAGAACAAATATTCAAAGAAGCAAAACTGGAGGAACATTTTAATTCCAAAAAAAATATTTGTTACAATACAAGAGGTCCCAGAGTTTGGGCCCACAGCTTAGATATTGCAGTAAAGAAATACCAGGATGAAGTGCAGCAAAGAGATATGGCAAAGCAGTCATTTAGTTTGTTCACAAAATGTGCTAGTGCGAGACCTCAGAAAAATGAACCAACTTCATCAACTGCTAATCTAGAAAATGAAACTTTTTCACTAGATGTTTCACAGACTGAAGAAAGTGCTTCTCCTCCACCTAAGAAACAAAAGGTAAGTGAGGAATCTGCGCATCAGACTAACAAAACTGCTTTAGAGGAATTTGAAAATTCCCAAATCCAGAAGACATTGAATGCAATTTTGCGCCTAACAAAAGAAACTCACCAAGCTGTTGTGGTTAATAAAGAGAGGAGTCAAAATATGCCTTCAAGTTCAAGTGTTGCATCCAAATCTAATAAAGCAAAAAGCAACAAATTTGACATTTCCATAGCCCATTTAAGCAAGTGTAAATCAATACAAGAAATCCTGAACAATGATTTGATCAAATCTACATTCAAATTGGTGGAAAAGAAGGATCTAGGGCAGTGGTTCTTAACCAGGGGGGCGCGCCCCCCTAGAAACAGGAATTTCTCTAATTGTATTTGTTATTCTCTTAATGAGAGCATGGGCTAATATTGAGAAGTTATTGAGAATGCTATTTTGATTGAAGGGGGGCGTGGAGGGAAGGACCAATTCCTAGAGGGGGCATGGTAGTAAAAAGGTTAAGAACCACTGATCTAGGGCATGCTGATGATTCATTTTCAGTACCAAGTGATATAATGGAAAACATTGCAAATAGTGACACTAATATGCCTGATGTAGATATAGCTGTTGAGGATGAAGATGATGAGGAAAAAAGTAAATTCAGAGCTGTGCTCCAGTAAATTTTTTCAAATCTGGAGTCATGCCCAGATCTACATCTGAAGGTTCTACGGCACCATCAGCCTCATCTGAAGGCTGCTCCTCCAACCATGGCCTCTTGCTGGCTCTGGTGAAGAAGTTGTCCAAGGTAACTTGCTTCTTCCAACTGGACTGCAGTTTCTTGAAATACGAAATCACTTTGTCTTCAAACTGGCACTGAAGAAGCTCTGTTTCAGCAATTGCAGGATGCCATTCCAGTTGGGACTTCACTTTCTCCCAGCCATCTAAAATTGCATGAAGACCAGCAGTAGAAATTTCTTTGTCACTCTCCTGTTCTTCTTCACCACTGTCATGTTCTTCAGCTTCTTGCATTGCCTGAAGATCTGTAGTGCTTAAAGTCGCCCTGTGTTCTTCAACCAGCTCTATGATGTCTTCACTGTTAATTACAAGGCCCAATGTTTGGCCAAAGTTGAGAATGTCGTCTACAACTTGTGCCTCTGGAGGCTCTTCAAAACCTTCAAAGTTGTAAACAACAGAAGGTCACAAGTTTTTCCAAGCTGAATTGCAACATCTGGTTGACAGTTCTCACCATGAAGTCACAATTAGGCAGACTGCATCAAGAACAGTGAATTTTGTTCTCCAAAATTCCTTTAATGGGATAGCATTCTCACCAGAGGTTGCCTCAAAACACTTGCGAAACATATGTTTTGTATAAATCTTTTTAAAGTTTGCTATGACCTGTTGGTCCATAGGCTGGATAATGCTTGTTGTGTTGGCTGGTAGAAACTTAATTTTTATGAAGTCAAACTTTGCCCTCCTAGGAAGTTTATTGGCCTTCAGATAAGCTTCAATGCTTGGGCAAAAAACATTGTAAACCCACTCGTTGAATATATGACGGGTTACCCAAGCCTTTTTGTTCAATTTCCAACAAACTCCAAGTTTGCCTTTGACTATTTATTGTTGTCTGAAAATTCTTGGTGTTTCAGAATGGTACACCAAGAGTGGTTTTACTTTCATGTCTCCTGAGGCATTGGCTGCAAGCAACAAAGTCAGCCGATCTTTCATAGGCTTGTGGCCTGGCAATTTCTCTTCATCTTTGGTGATGTATGTGTGCTTAGGCATCCTTTTCCAAAACAGGCCGGTTTCATTGGCGTTGAAAACCTGCTGAGGAAGATAATTGTTTTCCTCAACGTAAGATACAAATTCTGTTTTGAAATTTTCAGCAGCTTCCCTGTCTGCACTAGCTGCTTTGCCACTTCGCATAACACTTATTAATTCAGTACGTCTTTTGAATTGCTCGAACCAGCCTTTGCTGGCTTTGAAGTCAATTTGTTCGTGCTCTTCTTCAGGATTCTGTTTCACTAAATTGTCAAAAATTTACTTTGCTCGTTCACAAATAAAAGAACCACTTACAGAGTCACCTCTCATTTGAATATTACGAATACAAACTAACAATAGTTTTTCCACTTCCACAATTATATCGTCCTTTTCGAATAATAGTTGAATCATCACTTACTTTAGCACTCTTTATTTTGTCTTTGTTCTTTAGAATGGTAGCAATAGTTGTGTACACAAAGCCATATTCCTTCATTAAATCTTTAATAGTAGCATCACCTTCACTTTTTCAAATGATATCTTGCTTTTGTTGAATAGTAATTTCTGTGCGTTCTTGCTGGCTTAGCAGCAGCAGCAGCCAACTTTGGGGCCATGGTAATTTTAATTTCTATCACTTATTTTAAAATTGTAAATAAAATTTGAGCAATGTTTTTATTTATTATTGCACAAAATTATTTAATTAGTGAAGCACTGGTTCTAATTCTTTGCACAATTTATTAAATCACAGAAAAAAATTTTAGCGTGTTATTTCGTCAATGTTTCAACTTCACAGAGGCACTTTTTTATCTTAGATTATTTAATAATCCTTAATAATTTCACATGTATTAATTTGCCAAATTATTAATCACTTCATACAGTATCACTTTATATAATGCACAGTAAAAATAATAATGAAATAACGTGAAATACCTGGCATCCTGCCAGTGAGTGGTTACGCACTGCATTTGCAATTACGCAACACAAAATAATTATGTAAGAGGAATCAATTACAGTCAATGGGGGCCTTCTCGTAACTCAAAATTACGTAAGATGGTGACGACGTAAGGGAAGCAACGTGACCCCTATCTTTAAGAAAGGGGATCACGAAAGTCCAGGGAACTATCGTCCCATTAGTCTCACTTTAGTTGTAGGTAAATTATTAGAGGGGATAATAGCCGATAGGATTGTTGACCATTTGGATCCTACAAGCTGCTTGGGGACTCCCAACATGGGTTTAGACGGCATAAGTTGTGTCTCACCAGCTTGCTCGAGTTTTTCCACGTTATGTTGGGTGAGTATGATAAGAGTAGGGTGATTGATATACTTTATCTCGACTTTCAGAAAGCCTTTGATAGGTACCTCACCGCCGGCTAATGACGAAAGTGCGCATGCTGGGTATCGGTGGGGAAGTAGGTAGGTGGATTGAAAATGCTGAAGAATAGGTGGCAGAGGGTTGTAATTAAAGGGGTTAGTTTGGGTTGGGCCTCGGTCACTAGTGGGGTTCCTCAGGGTTCTGTTTTGGGGCCACTGTTGTTTATCATTTACATAAATGATATCGACGGTGGCATCGTCAGTCGGATCGCCAAATTCGCTGATGACACCAAGCTTGGGGCCAATGTTGGGATGCCCAAAGCGATTGAGGAACTGCGTGCGGACCTAGGTAGGATAGGAGAGTGGTCCAAAAAATGGCAAATGCTGTTTAACTTGGGTAAATGCAAAGTGATGCACATTGGCTACGCCAATCCCAAGTCGGACTACTCGATGTTGGGTAGTAATATCGAGGTGACTGATTTAGAAAAGGACTTGGGTGTGCTAATTAGCAGCGACCTTAAGTTTACGAAACAGTGTGTAGAGGTGGAAAAGAAAGCCCAGAAACTATTGGGTTATATCAGGAGGCAATTTCAGTTTCGGAACAAGGAGATTGTGCTCTCACTGTACAATTCCCTTGTTCGGCCACACCTGGAGTATGCTGTGCAGTTCTGGTTGCCCACCCTCAGGAAAGATATTGAGAGGCTGGAGCGAGTGCAGGCGAGGGCCACAAAGTTAATCCCTTCCGTTAGGCATATGGGCTACAATCGACGGTTATGCGCCCTGAACTTGTTTTCGCTTGAAACTCAGAGGCTGCGCGGTCAACTGATCGAGGTTTTCAAGCTCTTACACGGGTTCAACGATGTCGATTTTAGAAGTATGTTTAGTTTAAATGATAACCCAACTCGCAACAATGGTTGGAAGTTGGATTTGAAACGGTTTAGGACTAGTGTGTGTGGGAATTACTTTACGTATAAGATCTGTGACACATGGAACAGGTTACCTTCGGAAGTTGTGAACAGTTCCTCTGTGGATCAGTTCAAGAAAAGGGTAGATGAAATCTTGCACACTATTTGAGTGTGTAAAGACATTTAGGACCTCATAATATCTGGAACCAATTTCCCTCAGAGGTTGTTTCCAGTCAAAGTGTAAATGTGTTTAAAAATAGGCTAGACAAAGTACTGAATACTCTCATAGTTCAAGACTAAAACATAAGAAAACTCTGCAGGAGATCGCTTGCACGTGTCTCTGTGAGCAAGCTAAACATAGAGCTATTTATATATTCTCCACTTTCCTGTAAAATTTCCTTGGCTACTTTTCCAGGGTCAAGGTATTTTCTTCAACCTTTTTCCGTACCTGCCTCTGGCAGGGAGGGAGCGGAGGGTGGGGAGAGAGCCTTCTACTTTTCTATCCAGTTTTCTACTACTGCTAGGATAGTTGAAAGAAAAATAAACTTTTACAAAATTTTCCCTAGCACCCATTGCCATTGGTACCTCCTCGGTATGGGCCGCAAGGCCTTTTGAGGTGGTACTTTTCCTTGTAACTCCTTGTAACACTCTCTCTCTCTCTCTCTCATTCATTCATTCATTCATTCATTAGACTTCATCGGAGGCGGACGTGCTGTGTGGTCTCTCCAGTATCTTTTTATTAATAGTGACTAAGTGACAAAGTTTGATTGTATATTTGTTAGATAAGTTTAATATTTATTTACTTTATTATTGAGATTAGGGCAAGCACTATTGCTTAATAATTAGACAATTTATTATTAATTATACTTAATTTATTCCTTTTCCAGTTAACGAACATAATTTCATATTGTTTAAATTCTGTTTTTTCAGCTGAATTTCTCTGGGAAAGTTAACGTGAAATAAGTTTGCATTGTTTTAGACGGTAGTTACAGATTGCATTTTCAGACGAGTTACATAGTAAGATTTGTATGTTCGAGTCTATTTCTGTTTCCGGTCTGTTACACATGCTCTCACAGGTCCATTTCCGGTCTGTAACACGTGCTCTCGCAGGTCCATTTCCGGTCTGTAACACGTGCTCTCGCAGGTCTATCTCCCGCATTCACTGCTTCTCTCCCACGATCCGTTGTATAAATTAAAATAACATATTATATTATTTAAAGTAACATCATTCTGCATTGTTATAAACGGCTCCCTACAGATCCCATTCAGTTCCGTATTCAATTCCATTTCTGGTCTGAAACACGTGCCACTCGTCTGCGCGTGTTTATTTCGTATTTCGGCATTCACCAATTCTCCCTCACTAACCAATATACTAATTAAAATAGCATTGTATTATTTAAATTAATATCAGACTGCATTGTTACTAATGGCAACCCACAGGTTCCATTCAATTCTGTATTCAACTCAGTTTCCGGTCTGTAACACGTGTTTACTTCCGAACTCACCATTACCCCTCTCACCATTCGTTATATTAATTAAAGTAGCATATTGTATTATTTAAAAGTAACATATCGTATTAATTAAAAGGAACATATTGTATTATTTATTTAAATTAACAAAAAAAAAAAAAAAAATGACAGGGCCAGCTAAATTGAAAGCAGAATGCTTTAAATGTAAAGTTAATCATTGGTGCATTGACTTCCCAGAAGGTAGTATCAGTGGTGGGCACGCGCAACGATTTTTGTAGCGCCGCAACCGCAACCGCAACTCTGCTGAAATAGTTGCAGCGCAAGCGCAACCCTTTTCAAAAAGTTGCGCCGCAAGCGCAAGCGCAACCAAAAATGTTGCGCTGCAACTTTTTGCGGCGCAACTGCCCACCTTTGCATTTAATGTATATCTGCAGTGGTGGGCACGCGCAACGATTTTTGTAGCGCCGCAACCGCAGCCGCAGCTGCAACCGCAACTCTGCTGAAATAGTTGCGCCGCACGCGCAAGCGCAACCCTTTTCAAAAAGTTGCGCCGCAAGCGCAACCAAAAATGTTGCGCCGCAAGTTGCGCCGCAACTGCCCACCTTTGGGTAGTATCAGCGATATCACATCCCTTAGTATATGTTTGTTTTGTAAACTTAGAGACAACCACGAAAAGGAAGTGAAAGAGCTAAAGGAATTAGTAAAAAAGCTTGAAGCTAGGCTCGTAGCCCTGGAAATCCATCCCAGTAGACAAGATCAAACTAAAAACACACAAGCAGGTTTAAACTGTAAAATTAAGCATCTAGAGCAAAGCCTGGCACGCTTGGAAAACACGGTGACTATTCCGGAAAATAAAACGGAGGACCAAGAATTCAAATTGGTCAAAAATAAAAGACCCTCCAAACCAAAACCAAAACATAAGGATTTGGAACCCATTACCATCAAAAATAAGTTTCACTTACTTGCTGATGAGGAGGATGAAACCTTTTTAATTGGGGATTCTATGGTAAGGAATCAAGGGGACTTTTTCGGAGCAAGACGGGCAACCAAGAGAAAGCTCCAATGTTTTCCGGATGCCACAAGCCAGATAATTAATAGGGAATTAGGCAAAATTAATATCAAGAATAAGAGTTGCCCTATCATTGTCCATGTTGGTGGCAATGACATTTTTATGGGAGGGACAGGAGGGCAGACAGAGCCCATTATAAAAGAATTTAAGAACCTAACTGACAAGGTTAGGGATAGGACAGACATGGGTATGGTTGTAGGAATTTTCCCTCGAATGCGTGCTAGTGACTATACTCTAAGTAAAGCCATTAGCATAAATAAAAGAGTTAAACACATGTGTGATGAAAAAGGCCTAAAGTTTGTCGATTTTTGGCCTACATTCTACGGAAATGGGGAATACTTTGGTTCAGACGGGATACATTTTAACCAGAAGGGGAAAAAGAAGTATGGTGATTTACTGAACATTAATTTGTATAATCTCTTCAAACTAAGACCCCCCAAACCAGCAATTGATCCTGCTCCCCAAACAGTTAAACCTACTCCCCCAGCAGTTAGTCCCCCTCCCCCAGCAGTTAGTCCCCCTCCCCCAGCAGTTAGTCCCCCTCCCCAGCAGTTAGTCCCCCTCCCCCAGCAGTTAGTCCCCCTCCCCCAGCAGTTAGTCCCCCTCCCCCAGCAGTTAGTCCCCCTCCCCCAGCAGTTAGTCCCCCTCCCCCAGCAGTTAGTCCCCCCTCCCCAGTAGTTAGTCCCCCTCCCCCAGTAGTTAGTCCTCCCTCCCCCAGTAGTTAGTCCCCCTCCCCCAGTAGTTAGTCCCCCCTCCCCCAGTAGTTAGTCCCCCTCCCCCAGTAGTTAGTCCCCCCTCCCCCAGTAGTTAGTCCCCCCTCCCCCAGTAGTTAGTCCCCCTCCCCCAGTAGTTAGTCCCCCCTCCCCAGTAGTTAGTCCCCCTCCAACAGCAGGTAGTGACTCTCCTTCCACGTTGGAGGGGGCTCAAGCTCCTGCGGAGATTGTCCCCTCATTAGTGAGGGGCTATTCAACTCCCGACAGCCCTGGCTGTTCGGGAGACGGGTCATGCCAGGGGGCGGTCAGAATAGGGGAGGCTCCCTCCGCGCAATGCTTTTTAATGCTAGGTCGATCAGGAACAAGTTTGGCGAGCTACGGGCACTCTTAGCATCAGAATACCAGGATATCGTTGCTATCACCGAGTCCTGGATTCATACTGATCATAGGGACTACGTTGGGGAGTTTGAAATTCCCGGGTATAGAATGTTTCACAAAGACTGCACCCATGGGGAGGCGGGTGGGGTACTAATATACGTCAGAGACACGTTGAGTCCGGTTGACTGCCAGTTCCGGTCGGAACGGGAGCTGCTTGGCATCGATCTGAACGTGGGAGGGACGAACTATAGGTTAATCTTGGTGTACAGACCTCCGCATCTCCTCCTCGTGGAGGATACAGCCTTGTACACCGAACTCAGTAGCCTGCTAGGGGATAGGGTGTGTGTAGTTTTAGGAGACTTCAACTGTCGCAGCATAAAGTGGGAAAACAGGACTGCCGATGCTGAAGGGAGGAGGCTAGTTGACTTTGCTGATGAGAACTTCCTCACTCAGTGGGTCAACGAGCCTACACGAGGCAAAAGCGTTCTAGACTTAGTATTCACGACCGAAGACAACCTCGTCACTGGCCTCACCATTGACGAATCATTGGGCGGGAGTGATCACGGTCTTATTAGGTTCCGTGTGTGCGTCCCTCGGGTGAAGCGTAGTAACTCGAGAGGCAGTAAGTTCGATCTCCGGCGGGCGAACTTTGTTAGCCTCAAGGATAGCGTAGGAGAGATGGGGTTAAAGGTTGGCGGCGATGTTGAGGGAGTGTGGAGTGCATTCCGGGACGAGTTTATGGTGCTGCAGTCTGCTGCCATACCCTCAAAACCGGTCACCCCTGCTTCAACGCAGCCTAAGTGGTTCAATCGTGACATTGCTTCGGCTATCCGAAATAGGAAAGTAGCATATAGGAGGGCGAAGGCCAATCGTTCCCACGAGAACACTGAAGCGTATGTCCGCCTGTGTAGGGAAGTGAAGGCGAAGGTTAGGCTAGCGAAACATAACGAAGAACTACGGGTGGCAAGCCTCTGCAAGGGGAACCCTAAGGAATTCTTCAGTTATGTTAATAGTAGAAAGCCCATTAGAAGCATGATAGGTCCGTTAAAGGACGGAAGCGGTGTTCTGCGGACCTCCAACGCAGACATCGCTAATGTGCTTAATGAGTATTTTGCGGGAGTGTTCACCAGGGAGGATACCCAGGTCATCCCTGAGCCATGCATGAGGCATGAAGGTGCTGGCCTGGATAGTGTTAGATGTATCGTCAACAGACTCATCCTCGAGCACCACCACCAGAGCTCCTCTTGTTAACTTTCTTTTTTAATTTTAAACAACGTTTATATTTTTAAAATGTCTGTCAAGACGGTTCTTAAACATATTAACGCTGGTAGAATGAACGACTGACGCAGGAAGATTATTCCATTTATCAATTACTTTAAACGTAAAGAAGTTTTTAGCGATATTAGTAATAAAACGTCTGCCACGCAACTTAAATCCGTTATTGCGAGTATTACTATTATCGAAAGTGAACAATTTGTCAAAGTTTATGTTATCGATGTTATTAACGATTTTGAAAACTTCAATAAGCTCCCCCCTTAATCTTCTAGTTTCGAGTGAATACAGGTCTAACTCTTTAATCCTATTTTCATAACGCTTATTGCGCAATGACGGAATAAGTTTTGTGGCACGACGCTGAACCCTTTCTAACCTATCAGTATCCTCACGCAAGTACGGGCACCAAAACTAAACGGCATATTCTAAATGAGGCCTGACTAGGGACTTGTAAAGGGGCAATATAATATCCTTCGATTTAAATTCGAAATTACGCGCTATGAAGCCTAACATCCTATTCGCTTTTGTGCAAGACTCCAGGCACTGGTTCCTAACCTTTAAATCCTTAGATACGCGTACGACTAAATCTACTTCCTCGTCAATGCTCGCTAACTCCCTATCATCCATCGTGTATGCGTAATTATTGTTGCAAGAACCTATATGCAAAACTTTATATTTGTCTACGTTAAATTGCATCTGCCACTTATCTGTCCACTCCATAATCCTATTTACATCGTCTTGAATCCTATTTCTATCGTCCTCGTTAACAACCTTACCACCTATTTTAGTATCATCCGCGAATTTTGAAACGTTACTAGTCAATCCTACATCTATGTCGTTAATGTAAATTACGAATAGCAATGGGCCTAACACTGAACCCTGTGGGACACTGCTACCTACATCTAACCACCCCGATTCACTACCATTAACTACGACCCTCTGTCTCCTAGCACGAAGCCATTCTTCTAACCAGTTAGCTACCTGACCGTGTATACCGTGCGCTTTAACCTTCGCAATTAGTCTCCTATGTGGAATTGTATCGAATGCCTTTTTAAAATCTAAATAAATAACGTCAGCTGCTCTATGCCTATCGTATTTGCGCACTATTTCGTTATAAAATTCTAACAAATTAGTTAAACAAGACCTATGGCGTCGAAACCCATGCTGACTACTATTAATCAAATCTCTACTTTCTAAGTGATCGATGATACGATCCCTAACTACGGATTCCAAAAGTTTACCGACAATTGACGTTAAGCTAATGGGCCTATAATTGCTAGCTACTGCGCGGTCGCCTTTTTTAAAAATAGGCATGACGTTAGCTAATTTGAAGTCTTCAGGAATAACCGCCGTTTCCAGTGACTGATTAAAAATCTTCGTTAAGGGGCCTACGATAACGTCTTTCAAATCTTTCAAATGTCTGGGATAAAAAGCGTCACGGCCTGGAGCCTTGCTAACTTTTAGCCTATCGATATAATGCGCAATCTCAGCCTCGTAAACAGTTATTTCATCTAAAATAGTCTCGCTACTAAATGGAACGATATCGTCAATGTCGGGAACATTATTTACGTCTTCTACGGTAAAAACTGTCGCAAAAAAAGTTATTGAAAATACCCGCCATCGCCTGAGGGTCAGAAGCCAAAGCGCCATTAACATCCACTAGAGGGCCTGTGTTATCTTTTACCGGCTTACGATTATTTACGTATTCAAAAAACGTTTTTGGATTATGTTTACTATCCGCAGCTATAACTATCTCTAAATTACGCTTAGCATTCCTAACTGATATTTTAACGTGATGCCTAAGCTCGATATATCTATTAAAGTTATCTGCCGTGCCATTACGCTTATTAAGTTTATACGCTCTATTACGCTCTATTATAAACTCCTATTTCCCTACTCCACCAGTTCGGCCTACCACGATTTCTAACGCGCATGGGCCTACGAGGAATAAACTCCCTTTCAATATTCCTAAAACTTTCTTTAAACACCACCCAATGCAAATTTGTGTCATTACCCATAAATAAGTTATCCCAGTCCACTACTCTCATCCTATCCGCAAAACTATCAAAATTAGCCCTACAAAAATCAGGGACTTCTATTACGTTACTATCCTGAGTGTTTTCTATCAATAACTTAAACCTAAGAATTTGATGATCGCTACATCCTAAACTCTCGCCTACTTCTAAACCTTCGACAATATTCTTGCCATTTATCATCACCAAATCAAAGATATTATCACTGCACATTGGTTCAGTAACTATCTGTCGTAAAAAGTTGTCATCCATAAACTCAACCAATCTCAAACCCTCATCATTACCAGTAAAATTCTCGTAATTAACTTTAGGGCAGTTAAAGTCTCCGACAATTATACTATTCCGATTGTCAATAAAATTACCGAGAAGTGAGTAAAATCTAGTATCTGTATCGAGGGGTTGAACGGAGTCTATAAACAACAACAAAATTGAAACTAATACTATGCGCCCTAACTTCAACACATATCGCATTAATTGCTGCCGGAAAATCTAACTTAACCTCGATAGCCCTAAGGGAATTACGAATGTACAGCTGATTGGTCTCTCTTTCTCTTGATGATTGTGTACCTTTAGAAATGAAGAGTTTGATGGTCGTAGCTCTAAAAAATGGAGATAAATGCCCTCCAAATAGAATTTGTCCAACAATTGCTGAAGGAAAAGATCTGTCATCATTTGTCACAGCAAACTCTCAACAACTGTTCTCAATTTTAGGGTTGGAAGATGACTTTCTAACTTCAGTCACAGATCCAGCTCAACGGGAACAGATTCCAGATTATCAAAATGCTTCCATTCTTAAAAGCATGAAGGTTGTCAATGATATAGCAGGAAGGTGAGTAGCATTGATAAAGGACTTTAAAGCCTCTGTAATGAGAAATGAGGAACAGACATAGTTTTTGCTTCAGGTCATTGAGGAACATCGTAAAACATTCCCAGATGCAAGAAAGAAAACATTAGTTGAAGGTCTCCAAAGTCCAACCAGGTGACAATGAGTTGTTAGCACCAATGAAACCCCTCCATTGAGAGGATAATACTCACCCTTATGGGTGAGGGGGACCTGGAGCTGAACTAAAAAAAAACTGTAAGCTAAAATCTTCTGGACTCTTGCAGCACCTCAAAAACATTTCCAATTTGTATACAAATTGGTATTCTGAGTTTTTTAAGGAATAAGAAAAATAATATGGGTTCCGAACTTAACTTTTGAAGATTATGTTTATACAGCCACACTAATATATATATATAATATATATATTATATATATATATATATATATATATATATCACACACACAGGGTGTCCTGTAAGTCTGGAACCATAGGGCAAAATGCTAAAAATGGCAATAAAAATGCTGAAGAGACTTTTGGGGACTGTTTGTGAAATGAGCGAGGATAGTAGCAGCTGTGTCATTGTCAGTGGATGTCCTTGGAGGTCCACTGCATGGTTTATCTCCTATGGATCCCGTTTCCCTGAACTTTGCTACAAGTTTGCAGACACAGCTGTGTTATTGGTGCGTGGTCCGGATGCAATCTGTTAACACTAGAAAGACCACATGCATCAATTGACGCAATTTTTATTTTTTTTTGTCTATAAGTCTAACCCTTTAGGCCTTCATACCAGGGCTGTGGAGTCGGAGTCGGAAGCAATTTTGGTGCTGCTGGAGTCGGAGTCAGTAAAAATGTACAGACTCTGACTCCGACCTCAATATAAATTTTAATAAAATGTTTTTGTGTGTGATATCACTGGCAGCTATGGTGGTTAAACCACTTAAATAATAATAAACAATGTTTTCCATTTCAGACACTAATGCCATTAATTCATTTTTTTTTTTCAGATATTTTTTATTTTTAATGCTTATTTAATTTTGAGTTCTTTCTAAATTTCATAAGTTTTTAACTTTCAAGTCTAAAACCCCTTTCATAATGGCAAAGACACTTCCAACAAAGTCTGCAGTTTTTGAATATTTTACAATAACCACAGATGGGAAACATTTCGTGTGTCAGTGTATGATAGAAGATGATGATGGTGAAAAATTATGTGAAGCAAAAATCAGTGGTTTTACTGGCTCTGATAAAAATGCACCAACCAGAGCATCAAATTTGAAAAGACATTTGCAGCGTTTCCATCCCAAAATTTTAGAAGTTGTCATTGAGAAAGATAGTAATAAAAACCTTCCAACTACTTCAAAGTTAATAAAAGATCAGAAATCTACTGAATGACAAGCACCACTTACAAGATTCTTTACTACGGACAAAGTTACCGTAACAATGACCACAGAAAAGTTCAAGAAGCACGTCATCGAACTGGTGGTAAGAAATGGTGTAGCCTTATCTTTATTTTCACAACCAGCCTTTCTAGGCCTAAATGGAGAAATGGCCAAGAAACTTGGAGTTTCTCTGGAAAAACAAAGTATCAGAAAAATTATAGTTGAAGAAGCCACAAATAAAGACACTTCCAACAAAGTCTGCAGTTTTTGAATATTTTACAATAACCACAGATGGGAAACATTTCGTGTGTCAGTGTATGATAGAAGATGATGATGGTGAAAAATTATGTGAAGCAAAAATCAGTGGTTTTACTGGCTCTGATAAAAATGCACCAACCAGAGCATCAAATTTGAAAAGACATTTGCAGCGTTTCCATCCCAAAATTTTAGAAGTTGTCATTGAGAAAGATAGTAATAAAAACCTTCCAACTACTTCAAAGTTAATAAAAGATCAGAAATCTACTGAATGACAAGCACCACTTACAAGATTCTTTACTACAGACAAAGTTACCGTAACAATGACCACAGAAAAGTTCAAGAAGCACGTCATCGAACTGGTGGTAAGAAATGGTGTAGCCTTATCTTTATTTTCACAACCAGCCTTTCTAGGCCTAAATGGAGAAATGGCCAAGAAACTTGGAGTTTCTCTGGAAAAACAAAGTATCAGAAAAATTATAGTTGAAGAAGCCACAAATAAAAAGGAAGAACTTCAAAGAACTCTTAAGGGACGCTTCATGTTTATTAAAATGGATGCAGCCACGCGTCATAGAGCTAACTATTTTGCCATCAATGCTAGATTTGTTGATGAAAACAACAAAATGGTAACTCGGATATTGGGAGTAAAGGACACTGAGGCGCATCATGACAGCGACTATCTTCAGAAGTTAGTGGAGGAAGTTTTACAAGACTTTGTAATTAAGAAAGAGCAGATTCTATGTATTGTCACAGATAATGCTTCAAACATGCTAAGCACGATAGAAAAGCTGAATAAAGTTGAAGAAAAAGTGGCTAATGAAGATGACATTCCTGAAACTGATTCTCAAACAGCACAAACAGAACAGAGCGATGAAATTTTAGATGATATTGTTGAAGAAGCATCTAAGCTCTTTCTAATCCAACATATGCATTGTGTTGTACATACATTGCAGCTATCAATAAGAGATGGATTGAAAGATCGCCATGCAGCTACTCTGATAGGCAAGTTGAGGCAAGTAGCCACTGCAGCCAGGACCTCTAAAATTGATGCTATTATCCAGAGATGTGCAGGAAAGGGAGCTATTTTGGACCAAGCGACACACTGGGGGAGCACATATATGATGATTAAGCATTTGCTTGATCTAAAACCCTTCCTAGAAGACATTGATAATCCCAATGTTTCACTAACTGAAATTCAATGGAGGGAAGTTACACAATTAGAAGCTCTGCTTGCTCACCCTTATACTGTCACCAAAAAGTTGCAAGCAGAGGATTTAACTCCTGGTACATTCCTATGGGAATGGAAAAATTAATTATTTCGTCTATCGCAAACTAGAGGATTAATTGCTGATGGAATTGTATCCTCAATGAAGAAAAGAGAGGGTCTGCTACTGGAAAATGAGATCTTATTAGTTGCTGTCTACATAGATCCAATGAACCAAATTTTGTTGACTGAAGAACAAATTGCTAAAGCAAAAGAGGCCCTCTGCGAGGTTGCAATTCGCATAAAAGGGCTATTACCTGAAAATCCTGAACCACAGGATGAAGATATGAGTAGTTAAGTCCCTCTCATCCTCTTCAAATGATGATGAATTAGACTTTCAAAAATATTTAGATAAAATTGAACGCTCAAAAGCAAAGTGTCGCCGCTTAAACGTGCATAGGCAACCTTTTGATGTTAAACTAATGAAATTTAAGCAAGATTTTTTGATGGCCTAAAAGAAGTGGAAAAATATGATCGCTCATCTAAACTGACAATGCAAGAAGTCATCCCCGCATATCCAGAGATTTTAAGAGATACAGCTATGATAGTAACAGCCATGCCACCCACTCAGGTCAGTGTGGAGAGACTGTTTTCCACTGAAAATAATTAAATCAGATTTAAGGGCTTCAATGAAAGAGGATCTGGCAGAAGCAATTCTGTTCCTAAGAACAAGTTATTCATAAATTTTAGATTTTCACCCTTGGCTTTAGTTTAATAAATTTTGCAGGAATACTTTTATATTTTTGATTGCATTTAATGAAATTTTTATTTTGTCATAGTCTTAAATTAAATTTTTTGTTTTGTTTTATGCTCAATGAATTTTGGTTTTTCATAAATAAAAAATAAAAAAGCCATGATGGCATCGCTACAACCATTAGACTCAAACTTTGCAGGTTATGGGTTTAAAAAGTAGCCTGATGATTCACGTGGTGGTGATGAAATGCCTCTTGTGTAATTATCATCATAGCAGATTTAGAATTAATATACCTTCGGAGTCGGATAGAAAAAAAATTGAGGAGTCAGAGTCGGTTTTTTATGTGCCGACTCCACAGCCCTGCTTCATACCTCATCTTTCATGACTTTTAATATTTCATTGGCATCTATATTCATGGTCAATTTCATCTTTTCATCTGATACAGAAAACCTATGAGAGAGAGCACTACCCTGAAGGACCAGGTGCGTCAGATGATGCATGTACAATATATGGCTCTATTTTATTTGTTTGTTCATTTCATCAATATATTCCTGTCTAATAACCATTTCTTTCCCATTTCAGACAAATAAATATATTAATAATAATATAGATAAATATAAATAAATATATAATGCTATGTCTTGCAAAGGACTCTCTGTAGAGCAGGCATTGGAGCAACTTCAAAATATTCTATCCGATGCCTCTGATTGTGATGCATTAGACAGTGAGTCAGATGATATAGTGAATGCTGCAGTTCAGGCAGCGGCTGAAACTGAGTCTTCTTCTTCCTCTGAATCTGGTGATGAGGAGCCTACTGTACCTTTACCCACTCATGGCAATCATTGTAGATGAGCCCGTGGGTGAGATAGTCATGGGCAAAGCTGTGGTCTTTGATGAGATCAAGGTTGTGGAACATGTCCTGGACATAGACAAAGTGATAAACCCGCACAAGGTAGCAGTGGAGCAGATGCAGTGGGTGTTGGAGAAGTTATAGGTAAAGATGGATCATCTTGGTGGTGGGCTGCCGCATTGCAGACTGTGTGAGGATGCCTGCAACAGCAAAACATTGTACGGATTCATTCTGGTCCTACTGCATATTCCACAACAAATGTCATCAAGGGTAGCCCACTTTCATCATTCAGAATTGTCTTTGATGAACCAATGATGAGAAACATCCAAAAGTGTACAAATGCTGAAGGCCAATGAGCTACAGGTGATCCCAACTGGTCTGTGACATTAGATGAATTGGATAAGCTCATTGGTCTTGTCATCATCGTGGTGTCATTGGTGGATGTAACTTACCCATCAAAAATGTGGAATGGCTCCTGGGGATGTCCTATATTCAACAAAACTATGCCACGCAATTGATTCTTGCAAATCATGAAATACCTTCATTTTGATCTGAAAACTGAGAAGCGGCGAAATCTAGCACAAGATAAGTTTTGTTTGGCATCACAGCTATGGTACCTTTCATTGACAGTTGCCAAAAGGCGTTTATTCCCCATCAATATGTCACAGTAGATGAGTAGTTGTTGCTGTGCAAAGCATGCTGCAAATTTATCCAATACATGGCGAACAAGCCAGAGAAGTTTGGCTTGAAGTTTTGGATGGCAGTAGATGTGGAGAATAAGTATTTGTTCAATGGCTTCCCTTACCTTGGAAAGGATGATACCAGAAATGCTGATGTTAGCTTGGCTACTGATGTAGTATTGAAACTGTTGACTCTAGTGTTCAAGCAAGGTTACAACATCACCTGTGACAATTGCTATATGACTGGCACAGAAAAAAGCAGCATAGTTGGTACAACCGTACAATCTGCCAAAATTGCAGAGAGCTTCCTGAAGAATGCAAGGCAACCAAGCAGCTGCATGAAACTGAAGTGTTCAAATATACAGGACAGACTGCTGTGACCCTCACTTCTTATCAGTGCAAAGCATCCAAGGCTGTGGTTCTTTTGAGTAGTCTCCATCCTGATGTTCAGATGCCAACAGAAAACAACCTGAAACAAAAACTGGAGACCATTCTGTTTTATAACAGAAACAAGGTGGAGGTTGATGTGATTGATCAAATGTCAAGGTCCTATTCTGTGAAAGTAGCTAGTAGGCGATGGCCAATTCATGTTTTCTATAATGTGCTGGATATGGCCTTGATCAACAGCTGGATCATCTACAAAATGGTGTGTCGTTCCAACATTAGCCACAGAGAGTACATTCAAAGGGTCAGTGAGGAGCTTACTAACAACTCTCCCCTTGGAATTCCTGAGGCTTTCGCAGTAGTGGATGTAGACGATGAAGCTGAGAATGCTGCTACTCCAACCAAAGTGCATCATACATGTGGATCCACAAAATGTAGAAACAGAACCGGTGATCTATGCAGCATCTGTAGAAAGCCAGTCTGTGACAAGTGTGCGACCAAAAAGTGTAGAACATGTGCATTATAAACACAACTGATACATACTTATTAATAATAAATAATTAATTACTGATAAATTGTCATTTTTTTCTTTTATGTAATATATATTATTCCTGCTAACTGCAGTTTTCTAACCTGTAAAAAAAAAAAAAAAAAAAAGTTAAAAATCTCGGTCCTTCTAGTGTTAAATTCCTCAGAGAGGAGAGAGTGAGCTTGGTTTTAGTGTATGGAATACCAGGTACTACAAATTGATGAATTGGTACAGAATTTAAATTCTGTACTGATTCATTGATTTGTAGTACCTGTATTCCATACATTAAAACCAAGCTCACTCTCTTATCTATTGTTAATTTCATAGCCATTCTCTACCTTAAAGAAAAAATATTATATAGTCAACACTGAACATTCCTCTGATGCGCAGCTTTTGCACCACTATACACACACACACACACACACACACACACACACACAGGTGCTCCTCGACTTGCTTATCATCGACTTGTGTAAATTCAAGGTTACGCAAAAAATATTTCGCAATTTGAATTTCAAAATATTTTTATGGTGTATATGTAAAGTTAAAATCCATCATTATAATTTGCTATTTTATACATTTTGTTCTGTTTATCTGTAGTACACACACACACACACACACACACACACCATTTTATGACAGTTATTACACATGTCACATCGAGTAGGTACCCTACGTACACAGTTTACCATACAGTTTACCTTAATTTCTGATGCATAAAATTTAACTTACATAATGGGTCCAGGAACATAACTCTTATATAAGTCGAGGAGTGCCTGTATATATATAGTAAATAATAAGAGGATGAGAAGGTGGTACATGTTTATTAGTCAGACATTTCGGATATTCAATTTCTATCATCAGTGCTAAGAAATAAAAAAGTTAAAAAATATCTTAAAAGATTTTATACATTATGTGTGTACAGTCCTATGATAATAATTTAAAGTTAAAAAAAAAAATTACATAAAATGTAGAGAGGTAAGATATATAAATGTTGTAAGATGAAATGAATATTGAAAGCAAAACTTACCAGGTTATTGTACGAGGGGGGTTTAATCTAATTGTATAAAGGTATGGGGATGGTTGGCTGTTGAAGTATCTATGTGAGAAGTTGAAGATTCATGGTGGATTTCTTTTTCACTGATAGTACAGAACAATTATTTAGCTATGTTTAAGTTGAAGGCAGAACTGTAGTTGTTGAGGGTTGGTTTTGTACTAAGTATACTGTATATAGGGATTCGAGGATGTGGATTTGTATAAATTGGCTGGTAGCAGTCAGTTTTGTATGCAACCACCCAAAATCAGTTTTAAAATTTAATCCTGGACAAAAGACAACTATCTAGACCCCCCTCAATTTTGATCCTGGTACTTTTGATTTTTTCACTCAACCCAAGCTGCGTGGCTCTCTTTCAATGCTGTTGATGGAGTTAGGCAATGAGTTTATTTGGTTTAATTAATATAGGCAACACTACACTTAAATACCTGAAGGAATAGGCCTATCCTTTTGAGTTATTAGGTTTATATTACTTTATATTACTTGGTATTGCTGCGGTGGCTGCGTAGGCTGTAGTCCCCAAGTATCTGTATTGTCGAACCACCCAGCACTTTTTCATGTTTCTGGGTTTGGGATAGTCAAGAGACTGGGCAAAGATGTAATCTCCTCTGGTATCTAGGAATGCCTCTCTTGTCAGTGGTTTATTTCCAGGAGATTATTCAGGTCCGACTCGCACGTTAACTGTAAAGGACTTTCCCCAGTTCAGGTGTCTAAATCTGACTCTCCAATGAGTAGGAGAACCAACCACTCAGAGTCTAAGAAAGGGCTGGAATTCAAAGGTAGACCTAATAGAAGTAAACTACTCTGTTTGTTTTTCTCTTTATTATATCTGAAATAAACAATTATTCAGTGTGACAGTATAAACATAACAAAAAGACTGGCAATGAATCACAATTAACAAAACCTCTGGAAAACCAATAACACTTAGTGAGATTTGGCAGAAAGAACAGAAAGTGAATGGGAGACAAGTACCAGAAAAGACTTGCACAGAATGTTAACCCCTGTCCCAGCCTAGCTACCCTCCAAACTTGACCCCCCCTCCTTATGACCTGAGTTACAATTCCTTTATATACTGGCTAGTTAGTAGGGTTAGGGTCATTGGCCTGATTCTAGGGCAGATCCCAGTGGCCAACAGTGGTTAACACAACCTCAATGGACTGCGTAGCTCTCACTGGATTGGATCCACAATCCAAGCCTGATGAAGCTGGACCACATGAGTTGAATCCCAACTGGTTGCCTAGACAACACAAGATTATTAGTTACATGCACCAGGCACCATTAATCACAATAATAACATAACATAACAGGCGATTAATCACAAACATTAACTGGAATCATGACTTCATAATTGATCACTGGAAAACATAATTTACTCATGAAATCAAAGCACATAAATAATAAAAACCAACATAAAAAATAATAACTATAAACATTGACAATTATGGCAAACCTATCTCACATAGTTAATCAACCTATAATCAGTGCCAAACAAGCATGGGCAAAAACCTAACTCTGGAATAATATGACTGGTGACCTATAATAATGATGATCAGTTCTCTAGCTAGTTAATGGCAGGGTGGCAAACCTATCTATACTCAGTCACAGTTTCAACAACCTATATATATGTCTACTTTTAATAATAATTAATAATGATAATGATGGTGAAATACAAATGACAATACCACAATAACTAGGAATAAGGATTATGAACAAGTCTTTATTCCTATTGTACACTGGCCAAGGATTACAAGCTAGAGCACTTAACATCATACCTTTAAAGGCTTTCCAAACTCCCTTGGCTTCCAACCTTCTATTCCGGTTTCATAGCCTTTTCATAGGCTTCCCAGATCAAATAGTCTGGATGTTACCCTCTAGGGTTTTACAAATTAACAGGCTTACTAACTAGACTCCTGGGGGGAAAGAAAAATTTGAGAAGAACCAGATAGGACTTGAAAATTAGGATGAGGTTTTTGTGAGAAACTCCTCAATCCCAAAAGGGGGATTTGAAAATCAGGGGGGGGGGGGGGGGGGTGAGAAACTTCACAACCCCCACATTCCTTCCCCTAAGAAAAAAACCCTCACAATTCTTTCTTCCTCCATGTTCTCTACCAGGATAATGCATCTATTGACAATCTAAACATGGGAGTATAGATTACAAAAGTTATTATATCAAAACAATGCTGACCCTCCCAGTTAGTTAACTTACATTAACACTCACAATAGTACCATAAATTATGACAGACTTATTTAACATCAATTGCTTCACTTCAACTGGCCAATTATAACAAATAGGGAAAAACTTTACATAACCAAGTCAACTTAACAAAATGCCCAAATCTCACTATTCCATTAATCAATTTGGTACCACTAAACATTATACATTAATTCCAGAATATTGTAGCTACCACTAAACATTATACATTAATTCCAGAATATTGTAGCTACCACTAAACATTATACATTAATTCCAGAATATTGTAGCTACCACTAAACATTATACATTAATTCCAGAATATTGTAGCTACCACTAAACATTATACATTAATTCCAGAATATTGTAGCTACCACTAAACATTATACATTAATTCCAGAATATTGTAGCTACCACTAAACATTATACATTAATTCCAGAATATTGTAGCTACCACTAAACATTATACATTAATTCCAGAATATTGTAGCTACCACTAAACATTATACATTAATTCCAGAATATTGTAGCTACCACTAAACATTATACATTAATTCCAGAATATTGTAGCTACCACTAAACATTATACATTACTTCCAAATATGCACATGGTAAATACTGGCATTTTCTTTTTTAGCATCACTTTTGTTTCACTTAACCTAGACATTGTTCACTGGTATAACAACCTTGTTTCTGGCACAACCTACAGTTTCCGCCCAGAACACCTCCAACCCCCTTTTGGGTCACAACATTTACTGTGTTTTTCTTGCTTGGTTCACTTCACTGTCTCTATTCCCTTTAACACTGGATCAAGAGACCAGGACCCATAAATTTGACTGTAGTGTTCTTCCCACACTATACCATGGGAAAATCTGGCAAACAACCCCTTTGTTCATCCACCACTCTAGCCAAGTGTATTCAATCACAAATCATCTGGGAATAAGTGTTGGGAGTTTTTTTTTTTTTTTAACCAGAGTATCAGTAGCAACAGTGAAAAAAGAAAAGGAAAACCAAATCAAGGCTAGAAGTGCCACCTTATTCCTGTCAAAGGAAACCAAATGAAAGAAAAGAATGGGCCAAATCCTCTCTATCCCTGCAACCCCCCCCCCCCTTTTTTTTTGATGTCAATTAGTAGTAAGCCAGTAGCATGCATCATTCCATATCTTCCCCTCAGAGGTTTATCCCTGCTGCTTACTCCCCTAGAACAATTAGTTATTATTGACCTATTCAGAACGAAAGGTTCACTAACTACCCCTTCCCTGGTTATATACCCAGAATAAACACAGAAATCAGTGAATAATCCATTCTTACATCCCTTTCAACGGCTGAGTACATTGGGTATCCTCTCACAGGAAAGAAAACTCCCAAATCTAGTCATTTTAGGGTGTATTTTATAACAGATTTACCCACAATGTTTCACTTCAGTTTACTCTGTTACTCTGATTCTGTACTCAAGGGTCTGTGGTTGTACATTTGGTAATTCTGCAGGATTGTGACAGGACTGTGTGAATGGGCGGTTGAGCCCTGACTGGGTTAAGTTTCTCTGATCGTGAAGTCTTGGTCTCAGTTTGGAAATAATGATGATGACTAGTCCAGGCACAAACCTTTTGTCTATACTCATTTAGTATCTCCTGACATGCAGTAAAACCTGAATGCACAGGGCTAAAACTAACACAGCAAGACTGAGATCGAGAAACTTGAGGTGATCTGGGCATGGAATCAGTGAACCCAAGGAATGAATTCTCCAAAGTACTCAGTGCATCATTGGCTAGGTCTAGAGACTGTTGTACAAGTCTCAATGATTGCCGGGCCAATTTTAATCCATTTAATGGAGCATCTTCTTCCAGTGTGTCCATATGTTCATGCAAATCTGTCACATTCCCCTGGACTTCAGTTTCCCCAGACTCATTTTCAGAAACAGCACCCCACAACTGATTTTCTTGTAGTGGAGATATGGTTTGGGGACTCATGAGACAAGACTCACTAATGGGAGTACTGGAGAAAATTGATTCTAATGACCCTGCCAAAATTGGAGAGTTCTCATAACCAAGTGAAGGTATATCATTACCTTCTGACTCCTGTATAGTTCGAAAAACTTGCTCCCCCACTGGATTAGTCCCTGCCTGAATCTCTTTAACTGGTGTCTGAAAATCTGTCTCCCCCGGATGCTGAGTTATTGGAGGCATATCTCCACAGTTTAGCTCCACTGATGGACACCCTTCCATTCCAGCAGTTGTCTCAGCACTAAAATTACTGGTCCCATCATACTCCCAACACTCTACCAAAGGATCTCTCCAGGTAATACTTTGTTGCGCATTCAGGAGTGTATTCAACTGGTGATATTTCTCTGAAGAAGAGAGTTCCTCATCTGTATCTGAACCACTGGTCCCATCACTGGGGTTCCCCATGAAAGCTACCTGGGATTCCACTTCCCCAAAGCCTCAACAGTTGACATAGTCAATTCATAGGCTACTCCATTACTTTGCACTTGACTAACCTTGTAAGGACCAGTATACTTGGGGGAGAATTTCCGTGAGGTGCTCCGGTCACTGGTAATGATCTTCTTAACTACTTTCTGGCCAACCTGGAAAGGTGCAAACCGTGGATGGCCCTCCTTCCATATTTCCCGCAATTGAGGGGGAACAACTACAGTAGCAATATTCTGGTGACATTGTTCCAAGAGACAGTCAGTGGGGGTTGTCTTTATTTCAGAATGGAAGGTATTGTTGTAGGTAATCACAGCTGTTACCAGATTCGTATCCCATTCCACTCTTGTTTGTCCCAACCTTCTCAAGAACTCTCCAATCATTCTATTTACATGTTCAACAGCCCCATTGCTAGCAGGCTTAAGTGGACTAGAATAAACATGCATAATCCCATAGTGATCAAGGAACTCTTGGAACTCCTCTGAATGGAATTCAGGCCCATTGTTTGTCAGGAGCCTCCGAGGAATTCTTAACAAGTTGGGGAAAATATCATGCTCCATCAATTGGATAATGGTAGAAGACCTTTTCATTCTTAATGGGCAAGCCACAACCCACTTGCTAAAATGGTCAACCATCACCAGACAACCAAGGTACTCTTGCTGGGTGCATGGGAAAACCACAATATCGGCAGCCACTAATTCAAAAGGATGTTCAGTTTTTATCTTCAAGGTTGGTAGGATGATAGGCTGACTAGCTACTTTATACAACTGACAGGTGTCACAGGTAATACAGATGTCACAGGTAATACAGATGTCACTAGCTACTTTATACAAATCTGGGTGCCATACAAACAATCGCAAAGCTTCCACCAACTTATTACGCCCAATATGTGCCATTTCCATGTGGAAACTGAGGGCCATATCCACGAGCAATGTGAAAGGTACTACACAGCTAATATACCCAGTCCTACTTTGATGTACTATCACCCCACTCCTTAACTGTAATTCCCTCCAGTTCCACTTAAACTGCCTCAAGGCAGGTTTGCCCTCTGGTAGGGGCTTTGACTGGGCCAATAGTTCATGCACCTGTTGCAACAGTTGGTTCAATTTTTGCATTAGAATCACTGATTCTGAGTCAAGCAACTCTTGGTTCACTATCCACTTCTTGCCTTCCTCAAATACTGTACCCAACTCTGGCTCCTCTCCTTCTGTGTCTGGTACCTCTTCCTCCATGCATGCTGCCTCATCTAGCGCCTCTACTCCAAAACAATCCACTAACTCTGGGTCTCCATATGACCATTCAGCTACATCAAACTTCATTTCAATGTCAGCCATAATTAGATAGTTTGAACCTAACAAGAAACAGTATGAGACTATTCTCTGGGGCTATTGCAAAAGGTAGTTGGATCTTTTCATCTCTACCCTGAATAGTCAATTTTACCAGTCCTAAACAGGGTACTAATTTCACACCAATCCCAGTCAAGATTATCTGGCAAGACTGTACTGATATTTCTTCCTCTTCACTCACTTTTAAACTCTTGACCACTGACTCGGATACTAAGCTAATCTCTGCTTCTGAATCTAACATAGCACCAGGGCTGTGGAGTCGGTAGACCAAGCCTCCGACTCCGACTCCTAGAATTTTAGAATGGCCGACTCTGACTCTGACTCCTGCCTCTAAATAATAATATAAAATATACTTTGATTATATTAACCCAGAATGGCATTTCATCACTACCAAGTGAATCATCAGGCTACTTTTTAAGCTCAATTTCTCTAAATTTAAGTCTTAATGGTTGTAGCTATGCCATTACCGTATGGCATTCAAGGCCAGGGCCCTTGATACCGCTGCTTTTACTGTACATGCCTTATCTTTTTCATTAACAATATCTAAGATTTTTGGGTGGAAACGCTGTAAATGTCTTTTTAAATTTGAAGCTCTTGTTGGAGCATTCCTATCGAAACCACTGAAAGTACTTATCTTTTTTTCACAGTTTTTCATTATCACCACTATCATCTTCATCTTCAACCACACATTGACACACAAAATGTTTTTCATCTGTGGTTATGGTAAAGTATTCAAAAACACTAGATTTAACCGGAGTGTTCTTAGCCATTTTATAAGGGGCTTTTGAAAATAAAAATTTAGAATTAGCTTACACAGAATGTATTCAAATATAAATTTCTGAAAAGAAAATCAACAGTAATTAGTGATATGCAGGAAAAGCTCCTAGAAAGATCATGATGTAGGGGAATCATCATAAAATAACTATAATGCAAGATAGGAGGTTAAAGCTCCTATTAGGAGCTTTAACCTGAACCAATATAAAGTACATCATAAAAAAAAAGGAGTCGGAGTCGGTCCATTTTTACCGACTCCAACTCCTCTAGCAACGAATTTACTTCCAACTCCAACTCTCCGACTCCACATCCCTGCATAGCACAGTAATTGACTGCACCCAACTGTACCTAAGTCCAAGCAACTGGTCCTCCCTGGTGTCCACAAGTGACCCTTTCACCCCTGGCTTCCAGATCTGGATTCTGCAGTAGCAAATTCCCTTCTCACTGTTCTATATCCCTTCTTTCTGCTACCTCATGGCCAGTTTCCTGCTCTATAGCATCCACCTGTTCCACCATCAACTCTGCTGGCTCAGCACACCACTTCTGTTCTCTCAGTGGATTGTAATGTACTCCCGATATACACTGCAAATGGACCCTTCTTTCTGGGGTATCAGGAATAGTTACATCCATAACGTACACAACTGGCTTTACACCATAGTGAACCCAAACCTTCAAGGAATAACAATGGCTTGCAGCTAACAGTACTTCCAGAGTTACCAATACTCCAGGTTGTCTCATCATTTTTAGGTCTTTTATGCGGCGGGCATTATTTGAAAGGTGATACTGCTTGGGAGAGGTGATCAATTCATCCATCAGCTCTCTGTAATTCCAATGGGTGTTGTGGAGGATTCCAAGGTGGCCCATGCTTGTAATAATGATCTTGCAACACTTGCACTAGGCTAATAAACAACGAATCACCACCTCCATCAACTTTCATGAGTACTTGCAGTCCAGGTGGTAAGCGATTAGTGAGGTGTTCTATCTTCTCCAGTTGGTCACTTCCAGCAGGTGTTATTTGTGACAATGCATCTGCAGCTCCATTCTCAGTCCCAGGGTGATATCGAATTTCAAACTCAAAGTCTGTGAGATCTTCATAAGTTCAGGCCAATCTACTATCAGTGATCTTCATGTTGCTCAAGTATTCCAATAGTTGATGGTCTGCATACAGTACAAAAGGCACACCATATAGAAATGGGCGAAATGTCTTTACACCCCATCTTAGGGCTGCCAACTCCTGTTCTACAACCAAGTACATTCTCTGGGCATTGGAAAAGGTCATTGATGCATAGGCAATCACCTTAAAATCACCATTCTGTCATCGTCCTAAACAAGCACCAGCACCAACCCCGGAAGCATCCACATACAGTTCCAATTTTTCAACTTCAGGTCTGTAATCTGGATATGACAGTTGCACTTCCTTAACCAAGGCCTCTTTCACTATCATAAAAGCCTTGTCCATTTCAATCTTTCTCTTGATCTACCTCCAGTTAAACAAGACAAAAGACTTATCACTGAGCACTCTGGTGCAAACTTTCTCTGGAAATTCACTAAACCCAAAAATTCCCTCATCTGCTGAACAGTTTCTGTTTTGGAAACTCCTGCACCTTCTGCATATGAGGGGTTGTGCGTCTTAAGGTACCTAAGCACCACCACAGGCGAAAATGTGTATTTGATGGATATCACTATTTTCACCCTTCCTCTATCGCATGGTTTGGGTTATAATGACCTTACGACACTAGAATTATGGTTGTAAACCTTATGAAGCGAACTACTTTTTTCACCTCTATCGCCAGCCAAAAGTTCACCCAAAGTTTGGCATAATAAGAAAATAAAAATTTTTAAAACATATATATAAAATATGAAAATCTATTCCAAAAACTCAACATCTTCATTAGCATACTTAGAACTCTAATTTAGCCAAAAATGAATGTTCTAGCTCAATTAATAACAGATATACTATTGCGAGAATATTGCTGAACTTTGGAGGTGATTTCTGGCGAATTTTAATTTTGGCGCTTAGCTACCTTAAGATGCTGGACCCCTCATATATTCTGGGGATTTCTACAAACCTTCTCTCCCAACCAGGTGTCCCAAAAATGCAACCTCAGGTTGGAACCACAGACATTTCACAGGTTTGACCTTTATGCCAGACTTCTCCAGAGTATAGAGGACTTTATCTACCAGTTGAAGATGTTCTTCGAATGACTCACCCATTATTAGGATATCATCAATGTAGATGATAACTCTACTTCTCGGAAAACCATGTAACACTTCTTGTACCATCCGTTGGAAACTAGCAGGAGCATTCTTTAATCCAAAACTCAGTCGCTTAAATTGCCAATGCCCTCTGGTGGTTGAAAAAGCAGTGCTCTCTCAGCTTTCTTCAGCAATTGGCATTTGATAATAACCTCGTACCATGTCTAGGGAAGTGAAGTAACAGGTTCCATGAAGACTAAAAACTGCATCCGTTAAGTTAGACATTGGAAATCGGTCTGGTATGGTCACTTCATTCAATTTTTGATAGTCAACACACATTCTAATTGAACCATCCTTCTTCTGGATAGGGACAACAAGCGAACTCCATGGGGAAATGCTAGGTTCTATGATATCAAGCAACAGTAATTCCTGGCACTAGGCTTCCACCGCTTCTGCAACTGGTTCTGGGAATCTACGGGGTCGTTGTTGGATAGGGGTATCATTATACAACTCTATCCAGTGTGGTACACAATTCACAAAACCTACATCATCATCATCCCCCTGACTCAACATTTTCTCCCAGCGAGCCAACATTCGTAAAACCTTCTCCCTCTCTTCTAACTTCAACTCTGGTGACATGGTTATTTCAGTCCATAGGCGTTCTTCTGTCCAGCCTGGTTGTTCAGCTTGGGCTCCAGTCATGAACACCTCAATTCTCTCACTTTCAGCCACTGGAAAGTCCAGTTCTTCTTCATAGATTATTGATCTTGTAGTCCCTATCCGTTCACCTGCCTTGATTCTCTGTGCTTCTGGGGTCAGCTTCATTACCAACACTTCTGTCATCCCAGCCAATCCAGCCACTAACCCAGGGTGACCATACACTTTCCCCTGGAGTCAGGGGTCTCCATCATCATCATCCTCAAAACAGTACTCCACTCTTCCTTCACCTTCGATTACAATCAAGCAAGCAAACTGTGCAGGAACTCGGTGATATTTGCAGGTACTTAATTTCACATCTGCTGATGCATAACAGGGAACATTCCGGATCACCCTTCTACATGGTGCATTCTCATTCTTCAAGTAAATTTCCTCCATATGCCCATCTTTATAAGCTCGCATTATCCTCTTTCTTTTCACATTAACTTGGAGACTGTTTTCAACAAGAAAATTCATTCCCAATACAACTGGGAACTTCAACCCTTTGACCACTGCAAACAGAATGCTCCATCTCCACTCCATGAATTGATAACCCCAGCATAATCACCCCCAGTGGTTTAACATGGTTGTTCACTCCAATCCCTCTAATCCTCAGGTTACAGCTCTGCATCTCTGGAGTTAACTCCAGTTCCTCTACCACTGAGTGATCCCAGGATTCCAACTGTAGCTCTGGAATCAAGTACTGCCAAGTAGTTCTCTGAATGTTCAATCCGTATATTGTCAATGCCAATCTTCTGAGAGCATATACATCCTGGTCAGAAGTTGTACCAGCAGTGGTAGACCAGTAATTTAAAAGTTGATCCTCAATATCTTTCGGGGGGGGGGGGGGGGGGGCTGCTCCCACTGCTCCCTCTGCTCCCTCACCAAGCTGTCCACTAACTTCTTCAGCAACATCCATACTCTGGGTCATCTCTGGACTAGACGTTCTCCCCTGTTCCCCTTTTAAACTTGATTATCTCCAACCAATCTCTCAACTTATCCTGCTTGGAATGCCAAAAAGTATGCTGCAGTGGCTGTGTAGGCTGTAGTCCCCAAGTATCTGTATTGTTGAACCACCCAGCACCTTTTCACGTTTCTGGGTTTGGGATAGTCAAGAGACTGGGCAAAGATGTAATCTCCTCTGGTATCTAGGAATGCCTCTCTTGTCAGTGGTTTATTTCCAGGAGATTATTCAGGTCTGACTCGCATGTTAACTGTAAAGGACTTCCCCCAGTTCAGGTATCTAAATCTGACTCTCCAATGAGTAGGAGAACCAACCACTCAGGGTCCAAGAAAGAGCTGGAATTCGAAGGTAGACCTAATAGAAGTAAACTACTCTGTTTGTTTTTCTCTTTATTATATCTGAAATAAACAATTATTCAGCATGACAGTATAAACAACAAAATGACTGGCAGTGAATCACAATTAACAAAACCTCTGGAAAACCAATAACACTTAGTGAAATTTGGCAGAAAGAATAGAAAGCAAGTGGGAGACAAGTACCAGAAAAGACTTGCACAGAATGTTAACCCCTGTCCCAGCCTAGCTACCCTCCAAACTTGACCCCCACCTTATGACCTGAGTTTCAATTCCTTTATATACTGGCTAGTTAGTATGGTTATGGTCACTGGCCTGATTCCAGGGCAGATCCCAGTGGCCAACAGTGGTTGACACAACCTCAATGGACTGTGTAGCTCCCACTGGATTGGATCCACAATCCAAGCCTGATGAAGCTGGACCACATGAGTTGAATCCCAACTGGTTGCCTAGACAACACAAGATTATTAGTTACATGCACCAGGCACCATTAATCACAATAATAACATAACAGGTGATTAATCACAAACATTAACTGGAATCATGACTTCATAATTGATCACTGGAAAACATAATTTACTCATGAAATCAAAGCGCATAAATAATAAATAACCAACATAAAAAATAATAACTATAAACATTGACAATTATGGCAAACCTATCTCACATGAGTTAACCTATAATCAGTGCCAAACAAGCATGGGCAAAAACCTAACTATGGAATAATATGACTGGTGACCTATAATAATGATAATTGGTTCTCTAGCTAGTTACATGGCAGGGTGGAAACCTATCTATACTCAGTCACAGTTTCAACAACCTATATATATGTCTACTTTTAATAATAATTTAATGATGTGATGGTGAAATACAAATGACAACCACACAATAACTAGGAATAAGGATTATGAACAAGTCTTTATTCCTATTGTACACTGGCCAAGGATTACAAGCTAGAGCACTTAACATCATACCTTTAAAGGCTTTCCAAACTCCCTTGGCTTCCAACCTTCTATTCCGGTTTCATAGCCTTTTCATAGGCTTCCCAGATCAAATAGTCTGGATGTTACCCTCTAGGGCAGGGGTTCCCAAATTGGTGTTCCGCGGAACACTTGTATACCATGAGAAGTGTTCCGCGGAACACAATTTGGGAACCCTGCTCTAGGGTTTTACAAATTAACAGGCTTACTAACTAGACTCTTGGGGGAAGAGAAAAACTTGAAGAATTAGGGTGAGGTTTGTGTGAAAAACTCCACAACCCCAAAAGGGGGATTTGAAAATCATGGGGGGTTGTGAGGAACTTCACAACCCCCACAGTATTCATTCAGAACTTATAGGAAAATTAAGTGCCTTGGTGGTGTAGTGGTTAGCGTTGCTGACTACGAATCCATTGGCCTCAGGTTTGAGATCCGATGGCAGCTGGGGCACAGCAAAACCCAGCTGTTCATACTTCCACACAAAGAAAGTGGTTGGTAGATTAATGGGTACCCTAGGTGGCCAAGTGGTTAAGATGCTCGGCTGTTGATGGGGTGTGGTTCGGATTCCACGTTAAACTGTAGGTCTAAGATGGAGTGAAAAGCTTGACCTTCGTCAGAATGAATAATTCAGGCAGAAGCTAACCAAAGGTTATGTCTCCCTTGCTTAAAGCATCGCTTGGAACTCAGCAGCTCTGAGCAGCTAATATAAATTTCTTTGTCTTCAATTTTGCTGACTTTACAAAGTCCCCAGACATCTAATTTTTGTGTTTTCATTATTTCTTTTCTCAAAGTAATTTTGATGTGTCAGCAATGGAAAAATTTGATACAAAATAATGTTTTTCTTGTTATGTGGGCCCAATTGGGTTTTATGTATGGCAATTATTTTTATTCCCAATAGGCTATGTCACCAACCCTGAGGCAATTTTGTAGTTATTTAATTCAATAAATTAATAATTTGTATTTAATTAAGAAATAAAGGTACCATATATGATACCATGTTGTAGGCATGTATAGTTTTTCCATAATCATAATTTAATCAACTGTTTTGAAATGCCATAATCATAATCAAATTGATATCAACATTAGAAAATGCTGTAATCAATGACAGTTATTTGATTTTAATTGTAGTTAAGTTCTGGTAACACTGCTCACCAGTTGCTTCTCAGTACTTTGAGAGAGACCACCATAGCATACACACAAAAAAATTGCACTTGATAATACAATTTAGCATTATCATAATGCTATGATAGTATTGAGATGAGAGTGTGCCATGTACTGATGCTTTCCTTGTTATTCATTGTAGATTGTGCAATTATAATTCAAAATAAAATAGAGTTAATTTGATTAGTGATTTCTTGTTTTATCAACAACACAGCAAATATGATATACATAATACATATATAAGTTGCACAAACTTTACACCAATACCATACTCTTATTACTCGTAACTCCATAGTCATAATCAAGATTTTTCAAGGCTCACAGTCATAATCATAATCAACATTTTTCAAGGCTCACAGTCAGTGGTGTAGTGCTAAATAAAGAAGTGAGGGAACGCATTTTGAAAGTGTTACTCAGATGCGGGGGAGACAATGGCGAGTGCGGCGAGCCCATACAGCTGGGGGTCCGGGGGTACTGTAAGCTCCCTGGGAAATCTTTTGAAATCTGACCAATTTCAGGAATATTTTGGTCATATGCACTGGATATTAGGATATATTCCAAGGTTGAAGATGCAGTATTTCCAGTGTCATTAGATATATGACATCCAGTATGATCAATAAAAATAGCTAACAACTGGAATGATTAACTAAAAAAAAGTTAACAACTGGTACGCCGTGGTGACTGTTTCACCAGATCTTTATAGGCTAGCATTGCTTCAGTCGAAGCTAAAAGAAATGAAACAGTTAATGATTCTTTCTCATATTTCTTCTAGGGGTGGGAATTAAAATTTCATGACGTTAGAGATTTGTAAGTTTGGATTTATTTGAAATAGTGAGGGAACACCGTTCTGTCTACCAAAAAAAGTAAGGGAACGCCATTCCCACGCGTTCCCACAGCACTACACCACTGCTCACAGTCATAATCAAAATCATACATACACAGCACACACATACCACATCAAGCAGGATATTCAAACCCCTCCCCAGACATAACATTCTGTTCCCCCTCACTGGCAACACACACGCATTGGAGAACAGAAAAACAACTGTCATCAGACCACCTGCCCATCATCATTACAACACGTTCTACACTGCCCCAACAGCCTTAGGCACACTTACAGAAATTACAAGAAAGCTGATTGGGAACAGTTGAAAATACAGACTGAGGAACAATTCACCACATTAAACAGCACACCCATCATAAACATCAATACAACACTCAAGACATTTAATCAGATCATCAATAATACAAACAAATACATACCCAAGGGTAGTGATGTGAGTCATTTTTTATTGTCGTTTTTTGTTTTTTTTTGTCGTTTTTTTTGTTTAAAACGAAGATAGTCTGTTTTTGTTTTTTTGTTTTTATTGTTTTAAACTTATTCCATATTTTTCTTCCTTTAATCTAATAAGTATATTAGTATTACCTATAATTTACTATACTATGCTTATACGGTTATACCTAGTATATATAGTCATCTTTTAGAAAAACTGAATCACAAAAAGTATATAATAGAAAGGAAAAACAAACCCTCATTTTTTTATATGTATATACCTATATTTTTTAACTAGAACATAAAACATTCTTCCTCATTTCAAACAATATACATAATTGTGATTGGCAAGAGTACCAGTATATATATTCCAGATAGAAAAAAAAAATATTCACCTTTTTTTGAATCTTTTTGTTAACCTAATGTTGGTTAACCTTCATTTCCATGGAAGAATCATCACTAGATTGGGTAGAGCATATATGCTAGTTTCAATATCACAGGTACTGGTATAATATCCATAATACTGGTATAAAACAATAGATATAATTGTGATTGGCAAGAATACCAGTGTGTATATATATATATATATATATATATATTATATATTATATATAATATATATATATATATATATAATATTCCAAATAGAAAAATAAAAAAATATAAATATTCATCTCTTTCTTTAACCTTTGTGTTAACCTAATGCTGTTTAACTTTCATTATCTGATTCTATTTCCATTGAAGAATCATTATCACTAGATTGATTAAAGCAAATAGTTTCAATATCACAGGTACTGGTATTTATTGCAGATTTGGATGTTGATGAAGCCAATGTAGCACCATGTTTTACTTCACTTTCTTGGAATTTTGCATTTTGGGATATAAATACTAGCTTTGCTGCTCTGTCTGTGCTTAATTGGTTTCTTTTGGCTGTATGGATATTACTGTATGTGCTAAATGATCTCGGAGGTAATGAAAGGGTGAAATAGAGGTGTATGAGTTTGTGTAGGTATATATGTGAGTATGCATGCGTATGTATCTGGAATTCTGGATGTATGCATGTGTATGGGGTATACAATAGATATAAATGTGTATATAAGTATTTATGTATATATTGGTATATATGTATATGGGTGTATGTGTATGTATATATATATATGGATGGTCTCGTGGGGGGGGGGGAATATGTCATCGCGGGTCCAAAGGATAGTTAAGTGGGAGATTCAAAATCCGAGGCATGGATGGGAGAGTCCTGGGAAGGTTGGACAATGGGCAGTCAGCTCCTAGCCAGTGTTCTCGCAAGTTTAATGGATCTCAAGATACAAGACTTTCAGTGCAAGAAAGAGGCCAGTTTTTTCTGTAAATAGGCTGAAAAGGACATTCTATACTGGTACCATATGGCCTATTTTATTATTTATTTATTTATTTATTTTTATAATATATCATTGTAAAAGTATACCTTATAATTAAATTGGCAATATCTATATTAATTATTAAAAAAAACAAAAAAAACAAAAAAAAAAACAAAAAAACAAAAAAAAACAGGTTTTTTACATCACTACCCAAGGGCAACATTAGGAAATACAACCCAAATTACACTAGAGAAATAGCCCACCTCATAAGGCAATGTAACAACCTCAAATATAACACACAAACATCACACACAGAAGCCATAAGACAGCAGATACAACAGCTCAACACAGAAATAAACAACAAACTCAAAGAAAAACAAACAGAAACATTAGGGAATTCATAACAACACTAAACCACTCCACAGATACATCCAGGCTATACAAGACTATAAACAGCATTACCCACTCTAACAGCGGCATTCACACCTCACATGCGGCTATCTGCCACAGCCAAAATAATATCCCAACATATACACAACAAGCTAACATTCTAGTTAAGCACTATGCAAAGATAAGTCACTTAAACAGACAACAACCAGAAACACGCAGACACAAGAGAATGTACAGACTTGACACGACCGTTACACCCTTCAATACAGACCAGACCACCAAGATCATCAAAAATGTTAAGAATTTGAAGGCAATGGACCAGATAACATATCTAACATACACCTTAAACACTTGGGACCACAGGGAATACTAGCTCTCTCAAATCTCAGCACATATTCATACCAACACTGTATTATTCCTGACACATGGAAACAAGGTAAAATTATTACACTACTCAAACCAAACAAAAAGCCAACAGAACTAGCTTCCTATGGACCCATTACTTTACTATGCACACCTTCCAAAGTAACAGAAAGCCTAATCTTACAAATCACAAACCCACACATACCACTATCACCTACTCAACATGGATTCAAACCTCACCGCTCAACCATGACATTACTCACTAACCTCACGCAGCATATCATGGATGCATCAACTGCAGATGACCAGCTCAATGTACACGATTAGCAACAAATAGACAATAGTAAAGCATTTGATGCTATCCCATGCTTCCTCTCATAAAGAAAATACTCAACACAAACATGCACAATAACACGAAAAGGGGCTGAGCAACTATCTTTCAGGAAGATACTCACATGTCACATTTAATGGCAAGTCATCCAAAAACAAGCTTTTTTTAAATGGGTCGCTCAAGGTTCTGTTTCTCTCACCAAACACACAAATGCATGACATTCCAACACCCATAGATAACAAGCTTACCTTATCATCATATGCAGATGACATCACACTAACATCCACCCACAACAACATCGACACCGCTACAAATAACCTACAAACATACATAAACAGTATACAAGACTGGCTCAACACAATAGACTCAAAGTAGCACCCACAAAATCAAACCATCACCTTGCTAACAAGCAACACATAGAACACCAGTAACTCCACAGCTTACACTAAACAACAACAACATTCCACACACTCACAGGACCAAAATACTTGGGGTCACATACAAACACATCATTATTTTTGCAAACCACAGTCAGGACATTAAAACAAATGTACGTCAAGACTTAACACGCTTAGGGTACTAACAAGCACAAAGTTTGGACACCAAACAGGAAACAAAACATTCATATACAAACAATATATTCGCCTCAGTATGGACTACGGTATGCTAGCTCATGCTAGGCATCCATTATCTCAAACACATACATAAACACCTTACAGGCAATACAAAACACTGCACTTCGTATCATTACAGGATGCACTCAAACAACACCAATAGAATACCTGCACACAGAAACAAAAATACTGAAAGGTAAGGAACATTTAGACATGAGAGGAACACAATTCATGGCAGCAGTGACAACTAACCCACAACACCTTTCCACTACATGTACAATCATGCACTGACACCTCGCACCATTAAGGTAACACAGAGAGACATTATAACCAAATACTCCATTCCATACCATGCCCCACAGACATCACACAGTATAGAAAAACACACACACACACACACACACCACACACACACACACACACACACACACACACACACCTAACCACAAAGCACTGACATGACTCAGTCTGAATGTGGTCCTAGGTGTGAAGCTGCCACCCATTGACAGGTCAGAGACCAGCCTGAGCAGATCAGATCAAGTTAACTTAGCACGATTCTGATGTGGACATCACCCCAACTTACAGACATAAACACAGATTAGACATAAACACAGATGACACCTGCCACCTGTGCCAGGACACACCACAAACAATTGAACACATTTTGACAGACTGTACTGCTCTAGCACAACATACAACACAACACAACACAACACAACATCACTAGTGCGCTGAACCTCTGGTCCACTCCGGAGAGGGTGATTGGTTACCTGCGTGCTGGCTTGCTTGATCAGGGTGGGCTGATTGGCTAACCAACAACAACAACAACAACAACAATAATGAAAATCATAATCAAAATTTCGTCAGACTTGTAATTATAACTATGAATATAATCAATTTTTGTAATCTACCCCATGTCTGATTTACAGTGACGCTCATAAGTATTCGTACTGTGGGGGTTGTGAAGTTTCTCACAACCCCCCCTTGATTTTCAAATTCCCCTTTTGTGGGTTATGGAGTTTTTCACAAAAACCTCACCCTAATTTTCAAGTCCTATCTGGTTCTTCTCAAGTTTTTCTCTCCCCACAGGAGTTTAGTTAGTATCCTTAAAAAAAAAACCCTCGCATAACATCCAGACTATTTATGATTATTAATACGGATGTGTCCTTTTGGAAGCCAAGGAAGTGTGGAAAGCCTTTAAAGGTATGATGTCTTTGTAATCCTTGTAATCCTTGGCTAGAGTACAATAGGAATAAAGATTTGTTCATAATCATTATTCCTAGTTATTGTGGTGTTGTCATTTGTATTTCACCATCATTATCATTGTTAATTATTATTATTAAAAGTAGACATATATATAGGTTGTTGAAACTGTGACTGAGTGTAGATAGGTTTGCCACCCTGTCATGTAACTAGCTAGAGAACCAATTATCATTATTATAGGTCACCAGTCATATTATTCCAGAGTTAGGTTTTTGCCCATGCTTGTTTGGCACTGATTATAGGTTGATTAACTCGTGAGATAGGTTTGCCATAATTGTCAATGTTTATAGTTATTATTTTTTATGTTGGTTATTTATTATTTATGTGCTTTGATTTCATGAGTAAATTATGTTTTCCAGTGATCAATTATGAAGTCATGATTCCAGTTAATGTTTGTGGTTAATTGCCTGTTGTTATGTTATTATTGTGATTAATGGTGCTTGGTGCATGTAACTAATAATCTTGTGTTGTCTAGGCAACCAGTTGGGAGTCAACTCACGTGGTCCAGATTCATCAGGCTTGGATTGTGAATCCCATCCAGTGGGAGCTACGCAGTTTGTGTCAACCACTGTTGGCCACTGGATCTGCCCTGAAATCAGGCCTGTGACCCTAACCCTACTAACTAGCCAGCCAATAAAGGAATTGGAACTCAGGTCATAAAGTGGGGGGTCAAGTTTGGAGGGTAGCTAGGCTGGGACAAGGGTTAACCTTCTGTGCAAGTCATTTCTGGTACTTGTCTCCCACTTGTTTTCTATCCTTTCTGCCAAATCTCACTAAGTGGTACTGGGGCTCCAGAGGTTTTGTTAATTGTGATTCATTGCCAGTCCTTTTGTTATGTTTATACTGTCACACTGAATAATTGTTTATTTTAGATATAATAAAGAGAAAAACACAATGCGTAGTTTATTTCTATTAGGTCTACCTTTGAATTCCAGCCATTTCTTGGACCCTGAGTGGTTGGGTCTCCTACTCAGTGGAGAGTCAGATTGAGACACCTGAACTAGGGGAAGTCCTTTACAGTTGATGTGCGAGTCGGACCTGAATAATCTGGAAATAAACCACTGACAAGAGAGGCATTCCTAGATACCAGAGGAGATTACACAGCCTACGCAGCCACCGCAGCAGTGCAGAGAATTATTTTAGTTATATTTGTCCTTATATTTTGTACCATGTGTAGATAGTTGTGAAAGCTTTACTATTTATTTAGAAAAATTTAACAAATAAAAAAATTACTTCAACTTCAACATATAATGTAAACATCAAAGAACTTCAAAATAAAAAAGCTAAATTACAAAAATTTCCAGACATTTACTTACAAAATTATTTAATACTTTGTGTCCCGACCTTAGGGTTGAAGAATTTAAGTTTTTTTTATCAGTAGTTGGCTGTTTATTGATTAGATACTGTTGACTGACTTCTAGAATTTTCCTCTCTGAATTTTCATGGAAGATGAATGATTGTACAATAAAAAATAATTGAAAGTAATGGGTCATCGTAGTAAAGAGCTGTATACAGATCTTAAGGGATCTGTTATTGCTGCACACGAGTCTGGATAGGGTTATAGGAAGATAGGAGAAGAGCTTCAAATTCCATTTATGATGGTTGCTACAGTTATAAAGAAATGGAAAGGCTTTGGAACAATCAAAACTACCAAGGTATGGACAACCTTGCAAGATTTCAAAATGTACAATTAGACAGATTGAAAGAAAGGCTGCTGTGAATCCACAAGTGACTACAGGTGATATTTGCCAAACATTAAGACAAAGATAGGTACCCATCCCTCTACTCTACATCATAAGCACACCGGACAAAAAATTAGTCACCCCTAATAGCACCGATAGTAGGAAGTTCAAGGTCACACAGAGGGCGCTGATGTAGCATTGGTAAGTGACAAGTAGCGGTGACATAGCACACAGGATCAGATCTGTTTCATGAGGTGGTGAAGAACAAAGTGTGTGTTGGATATAGTCTGCAAAATGGGTCGTGAGGCAGACGTTACTCAGTGGCAATAAGGAGCCATCGTGTTTGGCAGAGCCCACGGACACAAAATGTCTGAAGTAGCCCAATTTGTTGGTGTGTCAACGCATACTGTCCAGCGAGTTTACAAAGAGTGGTGTAGTTCGCAATCAACTGACAATTGACGGCGTAACTGTGGCTGGAAAACAATTCTTGACAATTGGGGCCGCCGCCATGTTTCTCGTCTAGTAACTGCAAATCGTTTTCAAACCAGAGAACAATTGCTCCAAGAAACCAATGAGGTTCTCCAGCGACCAATTTCCGAATGGACATTGCGACGAGAACTGCATGTGATGGACATCTGGAGCAGGGTACCACGGAAGAGGCCGCTGTTAACAGCAAGTCACAAATGGCACATTATAAATGGGCTCAGAGGCAAAAAACCGGACTGGTAGATTGGAAACGTGTAATTTGGTCCGATGAGTCCCATTTTGTTTGTTCTCCAATGATGGGAGGCGACGAGTACATCGCAGGTCCAATGAAGCCTTTAATCCTGAATGCGTCGAAGGTGTTGTTCAGGCTGGAGGTGGTTCCGTGATGTTCTGGGGATGTTTTTCGTACCACGAAATGGGCCCTCTTGTTCCAGTGACGATGAATTTGAACCAGCAGGCGTACCTCCGCATACTAAACTCGCCGGATTCGTGCGGTTATCAAGGCCAGAGGCGCCGTCACACGTTATTAGGTACATTCTGAGAGGGGTGACTAATTTTTTGTCCGGTGTGCTTACATTGAAAAAGAATGGTCTGCATAGAAGAGTTTCACAAAGGAAACATCTGCTATGAAAAGCGTACTAAGAAGTTTGTTTAACGTATGCCAAGGATCATCAAAATAATGGATTTGAATTCTGGAAGAAAATTCTCAAGACAGAGAAGACCAAAATTGAATTATTCAGGAACAACAAGTAGCAGTGTCTTTGGCAAAAATCAAGTATCGTCAACTTGGGATATTTGAACAGTGTGGGTAACTTGGGACACATATTATATATTGACCTTCTTGGTATTTATAGCTAGATACTTTATACTGTAGTAAAACAATCATAAATGCCCCCAAATTCAACCCATTTTAATATAAAAATGCTATTGAAACCTCAAAGAACTAAATGTCCCAAGTATCCCCAGTTGATGGTACTGCATTCAAGGAAGAAAACATCCTTCCTATGGTTAAACATGGTGGTGGTAGTTTGCTTCTTTGGGGATGCTTTAGTGTTCTGGCATAGGAAAGCTTGTTGTCATCAATGGAATCTTGAATTGAAGAAATATCAGGAAATTCTACAAGACAATGTATCGCCTTCAGATTTGGAGTTGCGAATGGTTTGCAATTGAGTACTGCAACAAGATAATGAGAAAAAAAAAAGTAAGAGCACCATGAAATAATTTCAACAAAAGAATTTCAAGCTTCTTTAGTGGCTCAGTCAAAGCCCAGATCTCAATTTAATTGAGAATTTATGGTTTGGCTTGAAAAAAAGCTTTCTACAAGAAAAACCATTGGAACCTGGATGAATTGCAGCAATTTTCTTTAGAAGAATGGACTAATATTTCTACTGAGAAGTGTTGAAACTTTGCAGAAAAATACCCAAAATGAATCATTGAAGTCATTCAAGCCAAAGATGAACACACAAAATATTAAAAATTTTGTAAATAAATGTACAAAAACTTTTGCATCTTAACTTTTTATTTTCCTCAAATTCTTTGATTATATGTTGAAATTGGACTAATTTTCTTATTTATTAAAATTTTCCAAATGAACAGTAAACTTTTTGACTTATTTTATGCATGGTATAAAAGATAAGAATGAATATAACTGAAATACTTCTCTGCATGAATTCTTATGAGTGCCACTGTATATGTCTTTGCACTTTACTCTCAGAAATTTTTTAAAAATTTCACTCTAGATTTTGTACAAAGGAATTATGAAAATAGTGACCATTTGACTCCATGTACTTTTTATCTTATGACTAACTATTGTTGTCTGATAAAGAGTGTAATTTTTAAATAAGCTTATTTAATGGCTGAGTATTGTATTTCCTACTATACAAATTATATGTTCTGAGTGTTTGAAGTATGCTTTATTTTATCTCAGTGAATTAATGGCTTTATAAGACACAAATTATGTCCTTCATTGAAACTGTTAGTTTGTGAGTGTAGCTACTTTTAAAGATGAACTACAGAAATAGTCAGTTAAGTGAAGAATCCCATTTCATTAATTAAAGTATACAACAATTTTCATTTTAAGGTTGTTGGTACACCTGTAAAGGAACTCGCAAAGGCCCTGATTCAGAAGCCATTGCCACTGTTTTGGTTTCCCTCATCTTGGACCATGCCCATTTGAAAAAAGACATCAATCAACTCGTGAAATTTTGAATAATGATTTGTAAATATTTGAAAACACATTTTTAACACATTTAAATATTTAGGGCCCTAGTATTTTTCAAGTATTCTCATTATTTCTTGTCAGCTTCACCTGTTAGCCTTTGTTAATGTAAACCTTACAGGTTCTTTCTTTGATTTTTAAGGAATTTATTTCTTAATAGAATGATGAATATTAAATTTTTTTTCCAGTCTAAGAATTGTTAGCTACAATATTTTAGCAGATTTTTATGCAGATTCGAATTACTCAAGAACCACATTATTCCCTACTTGTCCTCCATATGCTTTGGAAATCGATTATAGGAAACAGTTGCTCCTTAAAGAAATTTTAGGTAAGTAAAATAGGCATAAGGTGGTGGTGGTGGTGATTGGCTATAATCATCTCACGAGTTTCCAGATTCAAAAGTGTGTGAATTTCATTTTAATTTATAAGATTTAGAAAGGGCTGAAATTGTAGCATGCTTTTCCAAAAAAAGGCCTAATTAAAAAAAAAAGCTGCTGAGAATATTAAATTTTTTAGCAAGAAAATATATCTGTACATCATATTATTACACATTTTATATATTTTAAAAATACCAATGATTAGCACATTATTATTGTAACCTGTGATGAGAAGATTGGTTCCTCCTCTCATTTTCAGCTACATGCAATATTATAAAGCTTAAAATTAAACCCTTTTAGAGAATTTTGGCTATACTCGTATTTGTAGAACCATGATATTAATTTTAATGTTACTAAGCCTAACGTTATGCAATTCCATCCTAGAAGCTCAGATCAATTGGTTATTATTATTTTATTTTCAAAATAAAAGGTGAACCAATTGAGTACCTGGGTCCAATTGTCACCAGCTCCTTTAGTGATGATTCAGACATAAAATAATAGTGAAGTTTCTATGCTAAAGCAGATTCTGTACAACCAGAGCAGAGCTGAAAACACTCGCTCACTCACTGATTCCAAAATGTAATTTACAGTAAATTTACAAAATTTTATGCACATTTCTGTTTGAATTAATGAATACAAATTATTAATAAAAAAAAAAGAGTACATTACAAATTGTAGAATTAACATTCAGTATGATTATGAATTGAGCAGAATTAGCCAGTTACTTTTCAGAATATTTCTTCACATTCAGAATATTGTGAATTATTAGAGATTTCAGTACTAGATTTCAGAACCAAAATGTTCCAAATTAGAAGGAATTCTGAATTGTGGAGGGATTATTGTATCTATAACTGCACTTAACATCATAATGGTTTTTTTCATTACTTATATCTTTATTTTTAGTGTAATTTTTTCAGTTGTTATTACTTTTATTAATAATTAATTTTCTTACACTTACTTATTCTTTAGTCTTGCTTCCACTTTAGTTTTTCGTTATCACTATCTGTACTATGGAAGGTATTGTTTTCCTTCTACTTATAAAATTTTCCAGTATATATATATACAGTAAACCCTCAATAAGTTCGACTATATAGGGTTCTAGCCAGTCTGACTCATTAAAAAGTCTGACTCATCGCGAATTACCTTAATTACCCCCCCTATTTACCCCTAAAGAGGCATAAATACTCTCTAACCTTTTAAGTTTGATTAGTGAGAGAGTAATACAATGTTCAAAATAAACATTAAAAAACACAAAACAAAAAATTTTATTGTTTACCTTTTCATACAATACAGTATTAAAAAAAACACTTCACTTAGTAAAAGAAACAAAATAATAATGGCACTTGACATAGGAAATAAAACACTTCTCTCAGTAAAATAAACAAAAGAATAATAGCACTTGACAGAGGACAGAGTCTGACTCATCCCAACTTCTGACTCATCGAAGTCCGACTTATCGAGGGTTTACTGTATATATATATGCTGCAAACCCACAAGGAAAAAGAAAAACATGTTCATATGAACTTTTTTTTCTCTCAATGACCGATACTATCACCTCCCAAAGTATTGACTTTTCCTCCTGAAACACCCTCTATTTAGAACCTCATTATTAGCAAAAAACTCGTTGCATTCATGTTGGATTGAATACAGTACATCAAAGAAAATGGGGTAACTACTGTATTTTTAGCCAAAAACCAAAACTTAAACCTCAACTGGCAAAATTGAGTGTCCACTTTTCAAGGCACATGACATGTCCATTTCATGATGGGATAAAACTCAGAGTGGTTCCATGAGATCTTTTATGATACACACAGACCATGCATGGAACAAGGAACTCTTCTGGAAAATTAAATCCACTATAGTCTTCTGCCTGAACTGTACACTTTGACAAAAGTAGGTGAAGCTTATTGTCCCATCTTAGACCCACAGCTTAATGTGGAATTTGAACCATGACCCACCAGGGAAGTCAGAAATTATAACGTCCTTGCTAGCACTTGATGTCACGACCTCCCAATCAGCAGCCCAGTGTCTTAACCACGAGGCTACCCATAGTACCCATTTGTCTAACACAGCGGTTCTTAACCTTTTTCGTGTCATTATCCCCTTTTGACCAGTTCACCCTACCTGATTTCCCCCTCCATTAAGATACAGAAAAAAGTAGCCTCGAAGACAAAATTTAATAACATTAGCAGACTTATAATGCACACTAATTATATGATCACCAAACAAAATTTCCCCCCTGGATTCCTGAAATTTCCCCCAGGTTAAGAAATGCTGGTCTAACAACTTTGGAAGGATGAACAGCTATTGTCGTTGATTTGCAGCCATCATTCATATTTTCACCACAGAGTTTTCTGACATTTTATTGGTGTAAATACATACAGTAAAACCTTTATAACTTGGACTAATTAGGGGGGAGGGTAGTCCGAGAAATAGAGGATTCCATCTTATAGAGGTAAAATTTAAAGTATTGTAAAAAACCTATTTTAAAGTATATAAATCAATAAAGTGAACTAAAACTTTCTCTGAAAGAAAAAAATTATATAAGTATACATACACTTCAGTGGTTTAGTGGTTAGCGTCGCTGACTACGAATCGATATTCGGGATCGAGACCCAGTGATGGCAGGTGGTGTGCAGCAAAACCCAGATGTTCATCCTTCCACTTGATTGGTTAGTAGATAAATGGGTACCCTGGGTAGCCTCGTGGTTAAGATGCTGGGCTGCTGCAGCAGCAGCATGGTTTGGATTCCACATTAAACTGTAGGTCTAAGGTGGAGTGACAAACTTGACCTTTGTCAGAATGAACAATTCAGGCAGAAGCAAAACCAAAGTTAACCAAGGTTATAAATAATCTAAAGTAAAAGGTAATGTAAATATATTAATAAAGTACTGTAAAAATATTTCAAATGCCTATTTTTCAATACCTTACAAATTGTAGCTTGTGAGGGGTATCACATGATGGTATTGGTTTGCCTTGCTAATGGGTATCAGAGTGGTCACCTCAAACTTTACCTGTACAACTTGGACAGATTTTCCTGAGGGTTTTTTTCCCAGCTCGCAGAGATTCTGGCTTATCCAGAGTCTGAGTTACGCAGGTTTTACTGTATTTTAAGTACACTATTTGACTGACAAGTACATTGGAAATTGAAAGTAGAGTGAAGTATGGCAAACGAGTGTCAGGCGCAATACCTTGATAGGAAGTGTAAATGCAGCAGGTGGAGGTGTATTGGTACCAATACTGATGTATGAATGAGAGATGCTTGTTTGGTATGATGGTTCACTGTTAAAAGTGAGAGCAGTTGATACGAAAAATTCAAGCATGATTGATGTCAAATGATTTGACCATATAAGATATTTGGGAAAGGTGTGGAATGAATAAATTAACTGTAGATGAGAACAGAGGATAGTTGGTATATTCAAGTGAAGAGAGTGAATAATGATGGAATAGCCAGTGTAAGTGAAATTACATCCATCTTCATTATACTGATATTGGTACACAACATTGTCACACTCACTTTCGCTAATAATGATGTACATCAGTTTCATTGTAACAAATGTCTTTGTAATTCCACGCACATTGGTAATACAACCAATATTTTCCACTCAAGAATGTTACAACACAAATAAGAGCCAAATAAGATCCATGAACATGTATATTAAGGTTGGTCGCAAAACAGTGTCGGACAACAGTATTTCAAATAACTTAAAAATCTTTTCAAACATAAATGCTATGACCTTAGAATAGCCGAATCTCTTTCATTAACCACTTAACAAACTTATTTATTTCCAAGAAAGTGGACAATATATATATTTTTTTAATAGAATATTTTATTCTTTTTATTGTGCTAAAGAGGAAAATAATCGACATTTTATTATTTATTTTTAAGAAGTTATAAAGAATTACATGTCCTTTGAAAAATTTGCCCGAGTTTATACGTTCATTTTTTAAAACGAGAAATACATGTTTTTTTGAATAAAAATAATAATAAATGTTAAGCAAATTCCTTTCAAAACAACTCTGAACTAAAAAAAACTATGTAAAAGAAAATTGGCATATTACTTTTAAGAGAAATCATACTTCGAGTGATAATCACGAAAGCACGGAGAAACGCATAGGCCTACATCGCAATCTCTGCAGTAATATCTTGACTCACGGCAAATTTTTTTTCCCCTTTCGGTTTTCTTTCATGTACAAACTGCACATATCCTTGTTGGGTTCGTTTTTTTCTCAGTTGCTGGAATAATATCTGGAAAGTGGCGCCCTGACATTCGAAGTGGTGTGGCATTGGTGCTTGGTCGACCCCTTGAAGCTACGAAAGATACTTTGTATTTTGCAACCATCATGTCGATCAGCTCCATTCTGTAGTCTAATGGTTTCTTGCTTTGTCCCGTTTGTTTGAAAAGAATGAAAGAATTCCATACAGCTAATTCTAAAAGATGAAAAAACAACTTCCGGTAATACTTCTTTCCCCGTTTCCTCATGATTGGGTAGCTTGAAAGTGTTTGATCAACCCGATCAACTCCTCCCATGGTGTTGTTGTAATCCTTCACAATCTGAGGCACACGGACAACACCTCGCCTTCTTACACATTCTGTCATTTCTGAAGAATGAACAGTTGATAGAAGAGTGACATCCTTTTGTCTTTCCATTTCATAGCCAAAACTTTTCGACGCCTAAATGCAATACTTTCCCCCTTTTTCAGTTTTTTGTTTTTATTTGCGCAGGTATCCCTTTCCTTGTTTGTTTTACAGTCCCATAAGTGTCTGTACGATGTTCAACCAATAAGTTAGCCAGCTCCGGTGAAGTATAAAAGTTGTCTGTAGTCAGGCAATGACCTTTCCCCAATAATGGCTCCATCAATGACATCACAATTTGGATAGATACTGGAAGATCTTTATAAACCTGACTCACTTGAGTACCTTTTCCAGTGTATATGATTGTTGACCAAACATAGCCTGACTTTGATTCGCAAAGCATGTATAATTTTATGCCAAAGCGAGCTCTCTTCAGAGGCATATACTGCACCCACCCAAGACGTCCTTTATACATCATAAGGCTCTCATCAATTGTCACATCACGATCTAGGTTGTATAGAGAATTGAATTTGTCACTAAGGTATTTGTAAACTGGATAAATTTGTTCAGTTTCTGGTATGGGTGGGTATTTGGGTCATAATCTTCATTATTTGCAAAATGTAAATTACTTTTCAAAAGCTGAAATCTTTTGAGAGTCATGCACTGTCTAAAAAGTGGTGTATCCATGATAGGCTTTTTGTCCAATAAAGCCAATAGTTAGGCTTTGGAATTAGGCCTTGCAGCATTGTTATTGCTAAAAACACTCTTATCTCATTACTGTCTGTAGCTCTCCAAGCACTGTTCCCGTGTTGCGTTGCATACGATTCGTCTCAGTTACAATAATATCGATGAGTTCATCAGTAAAATATAAATTGAAAAAATCTAATGGATTACCTTCAACGGGAACATTCGTATTTGCATTACTCTTTGTGAAGTCAAATCTTGGAGGAGCTACCGTAGGCTGAGTCTCTTCAAACCACGATTGACGAAATTGCTCAAATGTTTCATCTGATTCACCCTCCGAAAAGTCTTCTGAGCAAGAGGAATCACTGTTATCATCTTCGGAAGAGCTCAGATGTATATCTTCAACATTTCCTAACAAACTTTCTTCTTCACTATCAGAATCCATCTTTATATGACTAAAATTACCATATGTAAAAAATGATTTGGACAGACATACAACGCACCTCGGATGACTGTTGCGCACTGAGAAAGTACTGTATATAAACATAATTATATGTGTTATATGTCAAAAGCCAGGCTTCAAACCACGCCCAGAGGCATGGCTTTCGAGCAGTACAGCCAATTAGAGTAAATGCACGAGATATCTCGTTCAAATTTTAAACATACTTCAAATTTTTCATGCGCCCGAGTAAATTCGGGTAAATTTTTTAGAGCGAGTCTTTGATGCCCGAGTATATTCAGGCAAATTCGTTAAGTGGTTAAGAAATATAAACCAGATATATAAACATTGATATTAATGAAGTGATGAGCTTTCTTAATATGCTCTCCCCACTTAAAGAAAATATATAAGGCCTATATATGCATAAAGCAGTAAAGGTTTGAAATTTTGGGGTATAAATCAGTGTCCCATACAACTAAAAGAATTAAAAGAAAACATTATTGTGCCACTAACAAAGATTTTTAATGCGTCTATTTCTGAGGGGTGCATACCAGATAATTTTGTTAGTAAATGTAACACCTATCTTTAAGAAAGGTGATAAGGGTGTGGTGGGAAATTATAGATCAATCATTTTAACATCTGTTGTAGGTAAGCTACTGGAATCAATAATTAGGGATCGTATAGTCGAACACTTAGAATTGCATAACTTGATTAGAAATATGCAGCATGGTTTTAGGCGAACCAAATCTTGCTTAACTAATCTTTTAGAATTTTTCCAAAGCATGGTTAAAGTTTACGATGGTCATCGGGTGGTAGATGTAGTGTATTTAGATTTTCAAAAAGCATTTGACACCATAATGCACAAAAGACTCGTTAAAAAAACTAAGGCTCATGGAATCAGGGGTGTAGTAATAAATTGGATAGAAGAGTGGTTGCGAGGTAAGAAACGGAGGGTGGTCATTGATGGAGCGGAGTCGTGTTGGGCTAATGTAGTGAGTGGCATTCCTCAGGGTTCTGTATTAGGCCCTTTGCTTTTCCTTATCTATATTAACGATTTAGATGTTGGCCTAGTCAGTACAGTCTCAAAGTTTGCGGATGACACGAAGTTGGGTGGTAGGGCGATTAATGAAGAAGATTGAGGTAAAATCCAGGAAGATCTGAGTAAAATCATAGATTGGTCAGTCACATGGCAAATGAGATTTGATGTCAATAAGTGCAAAATTCTATGTATAGGTTCACGTAATGGTAATTTTGTGTATAGTATGTCAGGGAAGGAGTTGGCAAGCGTAGAACAGGAAAAAGATTTAGGAGTTATAGTCACTGGTGATTTAAAAGTGGCGAAACGAAGTACAGCAGTGGTCAATAAAGCAAACAAAGTGCTAGGTTTTATATCTAGGAATTTTGAGTACAAATCGCACGATATTATTGTTCCTCTTTATAAATCATTAGTTAGACCCCATTTGAACCCCATTTTGCGGATGAAACATTGGGATATAAGCACACTGGACAAAAAATAAGTCACCCCTCTCAGAATGTACCTAATAACGTGTGACGGCGCCTCTGGCCTTGATAACCGCACGAATCCGGCGAGGCAGAGACTCTACGAGGTTGTGCATGTACTGAACATCGATTTGCTGCCACTCGTTCATCAGCCAGTCCCGAAGTTCCGCCAGAGTCCTGCGCTTCACCTTCTGTTTCCAGCCTGAACAACACCTTCGACGCATTCAGGATTAAAGGCTTCATTGGACTTGCGATGTACTCGTCGCCTCCCATCATTGGAGAACAAACAAAAACGGGACTCATCGGACCAAATTACACGTTTCCAATCTGCCGCAGTCCAGTTTTTGTGCCTCTGAGCCCATTTATAACGTGCCAATTTGTGACTTGCTGTTAACAGCGGCCTCTTCCGTGGTACCCTGCTCCAGATGTCCATCGCATGCAGTTCTCGTCGCAATGTCTGTTCGGAAATTGGTCGCTGGAGAGCAATTGTTCTCTGGTTTGAAAACGATTTGCAGTTACTAGACGAGAAACATGGCGGCGGCCCCTATTGTCGAGAATTGTTTTCCGGCCACAGTTACGCTGTCGATTGTCAGTTGATTGCGAACTACACCACTCTTTGTAAACTCGCTGGACAGTACGCGTTGACACACCAACAAATTGGGCTACTTCAGACAGTTTGTGTCCGTGGGCTCTGCCAAACACGATGGCTCCTTTTTGCCACTGAGTAACGTCTGCCTCACGACCCATTTTTCAGACTATATCCAACACACACTTTGATCTTCACCACCTCACGAAACAGATCTGATCCTGTGTGCTACGTCACTGCTACTTGTCACTTACCAATGCTACATCAGCGCCCTCTGTGTGACCTTGAACTTCCTACTATCGGTGCTATTAGGGGTGACTAATTTTTTGTCCGGTGTGCTTACTTGTACATAATGAAAAGTTTAATCAGATTTTATTCCAAACTACTCCTTAATAGATTTTCTTTAATTGAAAGAAATGCATTCACGAAGTTAGAAAAGGCTACTGAAAACTATATTAAAGTTGAGGCTGATATTATTATTATTATTCACATTTCATTCATGCCTTATTTTCACTTTTGTTCAGGGTACAATGCAGATTTAATTTGTCTTCAAGAGGTGGATAAGAAAGTGTTTTGGGGAGATTTACAACCTGTGTGTGCCCATTATGGACTGGATGCAGATTTTGAAACCAAAGGAAAGGGAACAAGGTTTGAAGGAATCGCCACTTTCTACCGCAAAGAGAAATTAACGTGAGTGTATAACACACACACACACACACACACACACTAATTTTAAGGGCTACATCGTAACCCACTTCCCGTCCATCAGCGAAGTTAAGCGACATTTGGTCTGGGTAGTAGTTGGATTGGGAGACCATCCTCCGTGTTCAGATTATGTGGCAACCCGTGGTTCGGATCCCACGTAAAGATGTAGGTCCCATTTGTCATATGATTGTAGATGATGTTATGAAGGAGGTTAAACCAACCCCATCATTTTAGCTAATTATAACAAACCTTAAATCTTAAGTTTTCTGACAATAGAAAAGAATGAAATACAGGTGAAAAGTAAGAAATAAACGTGTAGTTTTTATTGTATATAATATAGTTATAGTTATATATAGTAAATAAAATTTTATATATTTATATTTCCCCGCCTGTGGCCACCTTGTCGTGGTGGGTGGGCTACGTCGGCGGGGACAGCCCCCGGAAGGGTAACCCATGCCAGACAGGCTACTGGGGAGTTGGGCTAAGTGCCACTAAAGTCTTTGGCTCCCAGTACGGGTCTCCATTGCTGTCCTCCGGAGGTGACGCCCTTAGGGCGTCACTGTGTTGAATGGTTGGGTGTCCAGGCCAGTGGGATTGGGGGGCTGGGGTCTTTACACTGTTTGAGGGCAAACTTTCGCATCACGGGGACCCATTTTTACCGATGGTGTCCCCCCTGGGGATGAGGTACCCTGCCCTCTGCGGTTTGCTCTCGGCCTCTCTCTCTCACCGGTAGGCAGTTTCTCGTGTCCCCTGGGTCCGTGTTCTACAAAATTAACGTATGGAAACTTACTACTTGTCCTAGAACTTGGGTGGTGGGCAACCAGGCCCCTGAGTCCTCTACCACTGGAAGACCACGTCATGAGGAGGTTGCCCCTCCTCCACAGCAAAACACTTGCACTATCCTCTTCATTACTGACCCCAACCTGTGCCTTGAACATGCCCTTGGACATACACCCTCTGGAGTAGGGTTCTCGACCCTGCCCACCTCAGCCGCCTTCGGGCAAGTCAGGTTCCGCCCAAGACTTGCCTTCAAAACCTGGCTTCTTACTCTCACCGTATCCCCCTCACCCGCCGTCGGCCCACCTCCCCACGGAGAGAGCCCCACGGCGGATGGAGAAGTTGGCATTTACGTCCATCCTATCGACCGTTGAATATCCCAGTCCACTTCAATTCTACAGCCTCCCTATCCACAAATTCCTAGTGATCCAGCCTACCTCTGGGTCCCTTCCGACCAACTCTGAACAGACGTTTCAGGTGATCCGACCCCGCACCCGCAGCAACTCCAGCCGCTATGATGTGCAACCACAGAGGGATGGCTCCCTCCTCATAAAATCATGCTTAGACGCAGAAACGAAAGCCCTACTCTCCCTCACTGAGGTCCTTGGATGCTTGGTGTCCATTTACGCCACCCGCCTATTATCGATCACAGTGAACGAGCCCTTGGAGGACCTCGCACCACAGGGTTTCACTAAGATCCATCGCTTCACATCCCGACAGGGAGGCACCCCTTCCTCCACCCCACGCCTACTTCTTAAGTTCTTAACTTCAATACCTTAGTCCCTCTCGACAGTATTGTATGGGGTATGGGAGACCGCACGTCATGCGAATTTACTCTCTGCCCATACATCCCAGACCTGACCCGTTGCTTTATATACAACAAGTTTGGACACGTTAGCTCAGTTTGCCGGCAGCCGCACAAAGTGTGTGCTCGTTGCGGACAAATCGCTCACCCAGACAAGTGCCCCAACACATCCAAATGCTCCAGTTGTGAAGGCGCACATCCCTCTTCATCCCGCTAATGCCTGTTCTTCTGGTTTGAGGAGGAGGTCCGAGGCCTGCAGGTAGCAGACTTCCTTAGCCTCTGAGAGGCGTGAGACAGGGTGTGGAGTCAGGAGGTGAGGCCTGGGTATCTTACGCCACTGCCCTCGGCTCTGTTCTCTTGGCATGCTGCCCTGGTCTGCCGCTCAAATCCCCCTTGACCACTGCTCCCCATCCCTCCCAAAGGGAGTCCTCGCAGGACCCGACGACCTCCTGTCCTCCCCCATCTCTTCTCTTCACACACCTCACCTGCCACAGATTCCCCAGGAGTCTGGCACCAGGACACCCATTCTCGGAACTATCTCTGATTCACATGTAAAAAATTCCATGGATTTTACTGAAAAATTGAATAATGCACGTACTGTAACTAACGATAGATTGATCAGTTTGATGTTTGTTCATTGTTTACAAAAGTGCCGATAGACGATATGCTTGACTTTCTCTCCCAAGAATTACATAAGTATGACCTGCCACTACCTTCACACATTGTTTTGGAACTTATTAAGCTTTGCATCAAAGACTGTAAATTCACTTTCAATAACGAGTATTATCAACAAGTTTTTGGGATGGCCATGGGCAACCCCTTATCGCCTCTCCTCTCCAATATTTATATGGAGTTTTTTGAAATTACTTATATTCCGAGAATCCTGGGGGTTGGCATCCTGTGGTTGCGGTACGTCGATGATATTTTGTGTATGTGGCCCATGAATCGTGACCTGGATAACTTCCTCCTTCAGTTAAATGATCAAGTCCCCTCCATTAAGTTTACTTTAGAAGTGGAACAAGACAATTCAATCCCATTTTTGGATGTGCGTGTACATAGGGAAAGCCCAGGTTTTAAGTTTAGTATCTATCGGAAAACAACAAACAATTTGTCCTACGTACACTTTTACTGGGGACATGACACCCCCACTAAGAAGGCCATTTTTTCATCAATGTTTCTCCGCGCCCTTAGGATCGCCAGTCCGGAATACATCGATGCCGAATTGGAAAAAATCAACGGTATTGGAAGTGATTTGTGTTATCCATCTGCGTTTATGGAATCTTGTCTCAACAAGGCAAAACGAACTTTCTATCGTGTCAATAATAACCTCGTACTTTGTCAAAAAATATTTAGTACTTCCATTTTTCCCGGGCTTTTTAGGCATTGCTAATGTACTTAAACTTTTGGATATTAATGTAGTATTTTCATATAACAATATTGTGAAAAATATCATAGTAAAAAATAGCCCTACCAATAATTCAGGCATTATCTATAAAATTGGTTGTAAACAATGTGATTCCTTTTACATAGGTCAGACGGGAAAGGATTTGCACACACGTATAAAACAGCATCAATATTCCATTAGAACAGGACAGTTGTCCAGTGCCCTTTTTGTCCATTTGTCAGAGTTAGCCCACAGTATTGATTGGAATAATGCTTCAGTTTTATTCCATTCTAGCAACATTGTTAATAGAAATATTCTTGAGTCTGCCATTATCCAACTTTCAAATAACTTCAACATAAGCAAAGGTCTTTTTCAACTCGATCCTGTTATTTTGAATTCCTTCCAAACAGATTTAGATAAGAAAGGTAGAACACTAAATCTTTGGTAAACTTGTCTGCTACTTTATTAACTTTTAATTTGCATTTTATTTTTATATATATCGAAACCTGACCATAGGCAGAGTGTTAAAACCCGGGCAGTATTCCAATATAAATTTGTATTTTATAATCCATTTGATCTTGTGCTAAAAATCGATATTATTCCTTACAAATCTGTACACCTCACGGATAATCCTTTAATTTTTAATTTTTATTTTTACTTCTCTGTTTATTGCATATATATATATATGTATGTATATGTATATATAGATATGTATGTATATGTATGTATGTGTGTGTGTGTGTATGTATGTATGTTGTTTATTTTCTTTTTTTTTTCTGTAACCTATATATAGGCTGTTACCCTTTTATGTACTTCAGTGTTCCTGAGGATGTCATTAGACGAAAGCGCTTGAGCACCATTTTGTGTTTCCTTCCTTCGTGGTTTTATTCTTCATCAATATTTTTCACGTGTTACTTTCGTGAAATAATTTTTATATATATATATATATATATATATATATATATATATATATATATATATATATATATATATATATATATATATATATATATATATATATATATATATGGGAATGAACTCGGAATGGTCCCCTGAATTTTTTATGATACACACAGACTGTGCATGGAACAAGGAACTCTTCTGGGATAATTAAATCCACTATAGTCCGAATAAGTAATGGCAAATGACAAATACCATAGTTTTTTCTTTCATGATGCTAGCCCGACGTGGGCAATGGGTCACTCACAAAGATTTCCCATAAATATAGCTTCCTCACCAGCTATCTGCAAAGCAGACAGGATCCAGCTTTGGGACATGGATCTAGGGTTTAAAGCAGCCTAGCCCTGCTACATTTAGAACCTCAATATAAGCAAAAGACTCGCTGCCTTCACGGCATATTGAATACATCAAAGAAAAGGGTAACTATTATATTTTTAGCCAAAAACCAAAACTTAAACCTCAACTGGCAGAATTGAGTGTCCACTTTTCAAGGCACATAACATGTCCGTTTCAAGATGGGAATGAACTCAGAATGGTCCCCTGAGTTTTTTATGATACACACAGACCATGCATGGAACAAGGAACTCTTCTGGGATAATTAAATCCACTATAGTCCGAATAAGTAATGGTAAATGACAAATACCATAGTTTTTCTTCTTCATGATGCTAGCCCGACGTGGGCAACGGGTCACTCGCAAAGAGGTCCCATAAATATAGCTTCCCTCACCAGCTATCTGCAAAGCAGACAGGATCCAGCTTTGGGACATGGATCTAGGATTTAAAGCAGCCTTGCCCTGCTACATTTAGAACCTCAATATAAGCAAAAGACTTGTTCCCTTCATGTCAGATTCAATACATCAAAGAAAAAGGGGTAACTATTATATTTTTAGCCAAAAACCAAAACTTAAACCTCAACTGGCAGAATTGAGCGTCCACTTTTCAAGGCACTCTTTGCGAGTGATCCGTTGCCCACGTCGGGCATTATTTGGAAGAATTGGGAACGTTTCAAATACGTGCATTCATAACTTAACCCTACAAAAAATTCCGCAGGTAAAGGGTTATTAAATAAAACATGACATAATAACTCTTTAGGCAGAAATGAGCATACCGACTGTGCTAAGGCTAATAATATACAGCAGAAAATAAAATATAAAGATAGTACAGAGCACCTTTTTAATAATTTGGAGTTATTGCATCTTAACTGTAGTAATTCCTGTTCAAATGATTCTCACTTTAAACTTGTTGATAGGTATTATAATGATATAACATCCATATTAAGGGAAGCAGGAAGGCCTTGAATTAAATTGTATAATTGTCATACTAAAATTATTTCTGGATGGAATGATTTTATTGTCCACTGTAAATGGTATCAAAGGATGCTAACGATATATGGTGTCTCCTTGGTCGACCGAGAATAGGTCCAGCTTACATGAATATGAGTAGAAGTTGGGCTTACCATAAAGCAACCATAAGACGATGTAAACTGGAAGAAGACTCCATTCAAGCGTGAAAAGCCTGTGAGTCCAACTTAATGATATATTCTGGAAATTTATCAAGAAAGAAATGGGTACAAAGAAAGTCATCCCATCAGCAGTTCTACAGATCTACAGAAGCTAAGGCTAACAAAGACCCTAAGATCCACTCTAAGGTTAGCTCGAGAGAAAGGAAAGAGTAGGGGGTTAAAAGAAGAGAATAGAGAAGAGAATAAGAGGTTAAGTAAGTAGCAAAACCTATCATTCGTGGGTTAACATTCATTCAGAAAGAGAGACTCACCATCATCATCCGCCGGCCACTGCCGACAACTCGGAAAAATAGTCGAAGAGAATAGGATAAGGGTGAAAGATGAGAAGTGAAATAAGAATGCTTACAAACCATGCACACACAGTCAAAGAAACACCGTCATACCATGCAAACTACAGACATGCAAGTAAAGAGAGGATGAGAAAAGAAAAAAAATGGGTCAGTTTACGCTATGAGCTACATCTAAGTTCGTGTTAGTCTATTTTTTTTAATATAAATTTAGCGCTGGCATCAATCGTCAACAGACTCAAACCTTGACTATCACCCCCAGAGCTCCTGTTGCTAAGTATTTTATTATTTTAAACAACATTAATATTTTTAAAATATCTATCTAAACGGCTCTTAAACATATTAACGCTGGTAGAGTTCACGATGGACGTGGGAAGATTATTCCACTTATTAATGACTTTAAACGTAAAAAAGTTTTAATCGATGTCAGTAATGAAATGTCTACCACGTAATTTAAATCCGTTATTACGAGTATTGCTATTATCGAAAATGAACAATTTGTCAAAATTTACGTTATCGATTTTATTAACGATTTTGAAAACTTCAATAAGCTACCCCCTTAATCTCCTAGTTTCGAGTGAATGCAAGTCTAACTCTTTAATCATATCTTCGTAAGACTTGTTGCGTCGTGATGGAATTAGTTTCATGGCGCGTCGTTGAAGCCTTTCCAGCCTATCAATATCCTCACGCAAATACGGGCACCAAAACTGAACGGCATATTCTAAATGAGGCCTGACTATGGACTTGTAAAGGGGCAATATAATATTCTTTGATTTAAATTCAAAATTACGCGCTATGAAGCCTAACATCCTATTGCTTTTGCGCAAGACTCCAGGCACTGGTTCCTAACTTTTAAATCCTTAGATACGCATACGCCTAAATCTACTTCCTCGTCAACGCTGTCTGTCTATCATCCATCGTGTACATGTAATTGTTGTTACGAGAACCTGTATGCAAAACTACATTTGTTTACGTTAAATTGCATCTGCCACTAGAGGGTCATTCAAAAACCACGTGGTCCTCTTTCGGGTGGTTTTCAAACCCGTTCCCCACCTTGTGGTCATTTGTGGCCAATGACTTAAACCCCCCTCCAAAACCACGTGGTCTTCTGATGTCACCCCCACCCTTTCTTAATCTTATGTAAATTAAAAGGCAAATTAAAATAATGCAAATTAAAAATAATCAAATTAAAAGTATGGCGAATTTGTGTTTATAAAAATTCGAGTCTTCTGCAATTTTCTGGAGTTTACAATATACCTTACCTTATGAACCTTGTTGTTTCGTGCGTTGGTCTCTCTTCACACGGAGGTCAAGCTGGTGGCCCCGCCTCTTGGTCTGGCTTGGTGGAGGAGCGAGTTGCTTTCTTGCACACTCCACCCTACATAGCCAGGCACGCCTGGCTCATCTGGTACTGTCCTGAGCCAGGCATCCAGTCTTCTCTTGAAGACTTCAACTTTGACCCCTGTTACGTTTCTGAGGTCCTTTGGAAGCTGGTTGAAAAGTCTTGGGCCCCCTGACAACCAAGCTATTTTCCTTCAGTGTTGAGGAGGTCCCTTGTCGGGCCTTTAATTTGGGAACACTACACATTCTGCCTTTCCTATTTTCCAGTGTTGTTTGAATGGTAATTGGGTTTAGTTTTAGGTTTGGTACCAGTTTTTTATCATTTTCCATATGTAGATTATGGTGTACCTCTCACTTCTTCTTTCCAGGGAGTACAGATTTAGTTTACGTAGTCTTTCCCAGTAGTTGAATTCTTTGCAGTCATCAATCTTGGCTGTGAAATGTCTTTGCATTTCTTCTAGTTTATTAGTTTCTTCCTTTTTATATGGGGACGTCAAAACTGAGCAGTATTCAAGTTTTGGTATAATCAGTGTTTTTAGCAGGGGAATCATTACTGTTCTGTCACTTCTCTTGAACGTTCTTAGTACCTGTCCTGCGACTCATTTTTTTTGCTTTATTTATTGCTATCTGATTTGGTGTTTTGAATTTCGCATCATCTGTCATTATTACCCCCAGATTGATCGTTTTGTGCTTCTCTGAATTTCCTGTCTCTGGAGCATAATATGCAGTCTGTTTAAGTTCCTCTTTTCTACCATATCTCAAGAGCTGAAATTTATCGGTGTTAAATGACATATTGTCATCTGACCATTTGTATATTTTGTTCGTGTCCCTCTGCAAGGCCTCCACTTCATTTACATCACTGATTTTTCTGCTGATCTTTGTATCATCTGCAAAGGATGTTACTATACTGTTGCTGTTTACTCCGCTGTCTATGTCTGTTAGCATGATAATGAACAGGAGTGGTGCCAGTACTGTCCCTTGTGGTACTGAACTGCGTACTTCCGATTCTGATGATGATATACATTGAATTTTGACGACCTGCAGATGTTCTCTGAGGAAGTTGTAGATCCATTTTCCTACTTTGCCTGTTATTCCCATATATTTCATTTTATGTGCTATTATACCAAGATCACATTTGTTGAAAGCTTTAGCAAAATCTGTGTATATAACATCGTAGTTGTCATTGCCTTCCAGTGCATCTAGGATGTTGTAGTGTTCTGTTAGTTGTGATAGGCATGATCTACCTGATTGGAATCTATGCTGATTTTCGTTGAATCTTTCCCATGTCTCCAGGAAATCATAAATTTTCTAACTATTCTCTCAAATACTTTGGTGAGGTGGGACGTCAATGACACTGGTCTATAGTTCTTTGCTTGAGATCTGTCCCCTCCTTTATATATAGGGACAATATTTGCTCTTTTCAAGATGCTCGGTATTTCCCCAGTGTCTAGGGATCTTCTCCATATCTAGTATAAAGTTGTAGCTATTTCATTTTTACAGTTTTTAATCAATAATGCGTTCCAATTGTCCGGACCTGCAGCTGAATGTGGTTTCATTTGTCCTATAGCTCTCGCTACATCTTCTGGGATAAAATCAAAGTCTGTTATATTCTCTCCTTGCAATTCCTCTTCAAAGAATGTATCTATGTCAAAGAATGTATCTATGTCAGGTATCGCTTTGTCACTTTTTGGGGTACTGAAAACAGATTCATATTGGGCGCTCATTGTTTCAGATATTTCTTTTGGATCGTCGGTTAGTTCATTATTTCTCATCCTTAAGGGCCCAATAGCAGCGCCTGTTTTTGTTTTCCTTTTTACATAGCTATAGAAGTATTTTGGATTTTCCTTTATTGCTTCTACCACCTTTTCCTCTTCCCTCTCTGTATGGTCCTGAATCAGGGTTTGTATTTCCTTATCAATACCCTCCAGTTTTTCTTGTATTATTTTCCTGTCATTTTCTCCAGGGGCCTAACTTCGCCTCCACTCTTTCTTTTGCGAATAGTCTTCTCTTTGCCTCTCTTGCTAGCTCCTCTTTCCTTTTGGCTGTGATTTCGGAGCATATTTTTCTAAATTTCTCAGCATTTTTTTCTTCCAAGGTTGTTAGCATTTCTTCAGTTGTTTTATTCTCGAAAATTGTTTTCCACTATTTGGGCCATGTGCGATCTGATTGCTTCCCAATTTATAGTTTTGTAATTTAAGTTAAAGGCCCCAAATTTGCTTCTTTCCTCAATATGTGTATTGTCTTTTAATGCTGTCGTCATATTTATTGATATCTCGATTAAGTTGTGGTCTGAGATAATGGTTGGGGTTATTTTTATATCAGCAATCAAGTTTGTGTTATTCGTGAATACCAGATCCAGGCAGGGCCGCATTTAGGGGGTGGCGCATCGGGCAAATGTCCAAGGCCCGGCGCCCGATGGGCCCCGCAAATTTCAATTGAAAAAAATTAAACGTCATGTATTTGCCATCTGTGACGAGTTTTACTTTTTCCGGCAGGCGGCATGGCATCAGGCATTCTAATATTCGCTTTGATGGTGTTTAATTTGTTGTTCTTGTTAGTGTTACTCATTTCTAAGTTTGTTACTAACTTACTTCTTGTTGTTTCTGTTGCAGATTCATGATTTATGTTCTTATTGTTGGCATTGTAATACGTACAACATGGAAACGAGCCGTGACCGGGATCGAAGGAGGAAATATAAACCCGGTAGTGAAAAGAGTAAGGATAAGAAGCGCAGAGAAGAGTTTCTTGCGATGGTGCCGAAACTAATTGGATTAAATCATCAGCAACTAAGTCAGCCCCTTCAGCAGGCCCACCAGCTGCCTCCGCTACTTCAGCAGCTGCGTTTTCAGAAGACGCGTCTACGTCAGTGCGTTCAGCAAGCCCAGCAGCTGCATTTTCAAGAGACTCATCTACGTCAACCCCTTCAGCACTTCAACAGGCCCACCAGTTGCCTCCGCTGCATCAGCAGCTGCGTCTTCAGAAGAACCGTCTACGTCAGTGCGTTCAGCAGGCCCACCAGCTTCAGGACATGCAATTAATGATATTGGTTTGTGGCCACAAGTGCTGACTGATGACTTAAGAGAGTTCTGGGTAGAGCGGGGAACATCAGATTGCCGAAATTATGACAGCGACTTCAGTAACTCTTCAACTACTGAAAGTGGTACAACACGCTGATGTACGAAGACATTATTTGTTAAGAAACATAGCCTGACGAATGAGAGGATTGAGGTGTCATGGCTATGCTATTCTGAGTCCACAGGCTGTGTTTACTGTTTTGTCTGTAAATTAATATCGAAGGCGGACAGCAAGTTCACAATCGGATTCAACGACTGGAAGCATGGTAGACAATTTGTCGAAGCACACTGAAAATGTGAGCAACATATGGAGTCGATGAGATATTTGTTGGTTAGAAAGTCTGTCTCTGGCCGTGTTGATTCGAAACTAGTGAACCAGTTTGAAAAGGAGTGCAACTACTGGCAGGAAGTTTTGCGCCACTGTGTCGACGTTATCAAGTATATCACGTCACGAGGACTAGCAATTCGTGGACACGACTCCCGTTTCGGTTCACCAAACAACGGCAACTATTACGGAATTTTGAAACTTTTAAGTATGACAGTTTTCTAGCTGCGCATATAAGCGAGCATGCCAACAAAGGTAGCGGACACACCTCGTATCTCTCTCATCTCATTTGCGAGGAACTCATACCGTTGATGGCGATAAAGTACTTCAGACGATTATCCGAGAAATCCAGCAGTCAAAATACTCTCTATCCGTCGACTCTACGCCTGATGTTTCCCACACCGATCAACTGTGCTTCATCGTCCGATATGTGGTTGAGTCTGGGTCCGTCGAGCGATTTCTACAGTTCATACCTATGAACACATACAGGGAAAGGAATCGCTGACGTGGTCCTCAACTTTCTGGAGACGCATGGCATTCGAATTGGAGAGTGCAGAGGACAGTCTTATGATAACGCAAGCAATATGGCAGGGAAATACAACGGCGTAAAGAGCCACATCAAGTCAAAATCTCCATATGCTGAGTTTGTGCCATGCATGTGCCACTCACTAAATCTTGTGGGTAAATCAGCAGTGGACAGTTGCACAGCAGCCGTTGAATTGTCTATGCTCATTCAGAATGTCTACACGTTTCTCGTCTCCTCGACATACCGATGGCGTCGACATGTAGAGGTTCTCGATAGTAGTTCCCATAGTGAGAAACTAAAGGTCGACAAAGGTCTCTCCGATACCCGCTGGTCAGCCAGATCAGATGCCGTCCAATCTTTAATCGAAGGCTACGCCGAGAATATCGTGGTACTGGATGAGCTAGCAGCAGATACCAGCCAAACTGCGGAAGCCAGGATCGAAGCCAGGGGATTGTCTAATCAGCTTCAACAACTCGAAACAGCCATTTTATTGGTTTTATGGAACACTATTCTCGAACGATTTCAAAAAACGAATGCATCTCTGCAAAAACAAGGAATGTCGTTAGACTGAGCCACCCTCTTGCTGAAATCACTACTGCAATTTGCTGAAGATCTCAAATCAAGATTTGACGAATTCGAGGACCAGGGCACTGGAAAGTGTGGTCATCGAGTATACAAGGAATCGACTCAACCCACAAAGAAGAGAAAGCGCCATCATGACGAAATCGGAACTGCCGAAGATACGAACCTGACACCAAGAGATTCATTTCTACCGATAATTGATAAACTGTGTACCACTCTGAACACTCGTCTAGAAGCGTACGCTGTCCTGCAGAAAAGATTTGGATTTTTGGATTTCCTTCTAGTCCTGGACATCGACAGTCTTCGACGGTCAGCTGAACATCTAGTAGAATGCTATCCGGCTGATCTGGAGAAAGAGCTGGTAACAGAAGTTGTGCAGTTCGCTGCCCTAATGAAACTCGCCGAAAGTGAAACAGAATCCCAGACGGAACATGAAGACATGTGCAACAGATTTTATCTGCATATGAACACAAACGAACTGAAAGCAACATTCCCAAACATGGAAATAGCAATGAGAATATACCTGTGTATGTTTGTCACGAACTGTTCTGGTGAATGTTCATTCTCGAAACTCAAACTGATCAAAAATTACCTTCGCTCCACAATGGGCCAGGAGCACCTTTCGTCCCTGGCGCTGTTGAGTATAGAGCATGAGGTGTTGCAGTCAGTGAGTTTCGAGGACAATCACGCAGTTTTCCAAACAAAAAGCCAGGAAGTGTCCTATGTAATATTCATTATAAATCTACACTCTATCTACAGTACAGTAAGCTGTACAGTTTAGCTGTTTATTAAGTGCATTACAACTGTGTAGCTGTTTATTAAGTGCATTACAATAACTGTGTAGATGTTTATTAAGTGCATTACAACTGTGTAGCCTACTAGTGTAGCTGTATACTGTATACACTGTATGTGTACATAGTTAAGTTATAGTCTTTAATATCACATTAATAAGCCGAATGGCTTTCGCATGTGTGTTTTGTGTGTGTGTGTGTTAAAAAAATATATCCGTTATGTGCATTACAAAATATTGTCATTCATTAACACACTAAAATAATACATCCCGAGAAATAGTTTGCCCAAGGCCCCGCACACTGTAAATGTGCCCCTGGATCCAGGCAGCTATTTTTTCTGGTATTTTCTGTTATCTCCTGTGTCAGCATAAACTTGTTTGTGAGAGCCATCAACATTTTGCTTACGCCTGGTCTTCTCTTGTGCCCCCCCTTTTTCCTGGTGTATATATAATATATATATATATTCCTATCCACCTTTTTGTATTTTATAAATGGGAAGTTAGTCTCCGCAGATCATTATATTGGGGGATGGAGGGTTTTTGGCATTTATTAGCTTTCTGATGTCATCACTGCCCTCCGAGAATTTTTTGGTTGGGGTGCTTGGAGGTCTATAGATGACTCGGTATCACGTTTAGTTTTTCTATTTTCACTGCTAGGAGTTCCACATAGCTGTTTGATTTACTTATTATCGTCTCTGTCATGTGACCTTCCTGTACATATATAGCACAGCCACCTTTGTCTCGTCGTTCTATCCGCTCTTAGTAAGTTGAAGCCCTCTATATTTATCTCTCTTATCAATACAATGTTCGCAGTTTTCACAATTTCCTTGGCAATCTTTAAGGTGAGTTTCTGTGAGGCATGCGATGTCCGCCCTTGTTTCGTCCATAAATCCTTTCAGGTGCAAAACCTTATTGAGTGATTGGTTTGGTCTTATTCCTTGAGTATTAGCCAGGACAATTTTTATGTTCTCTGTTTTTCGTTGCCCCTTGTGCATTTCAAGTTCGTTTTCCTTCGATATTGCTTGATTCGTTGCCCTATGATCCTCCGAGAGAGATCCGTTTCCTCCTACTTGTACTGGTAGCTTCTTGCCCGGTATCGGTTTGGCTCGGGGGTTTCCAGCTGTGTCAACTGCATGTGGATGACATTTAGCATCCATAACGTGTCCACGATGTTGAAAATTTTTTTTGTTTGCTTATTGTGTTCATATTGTTATTATTCCTATTGTCATTTAAACTTTGTCCTTTCTTCTCTGAGTCCATCGGGAGATGTTGATAGTAGCATTTTTTTCCCGAATTTGCAGGTTCCATATTTTGCGTAAGTCCTGCAGATGTCCGGGTGGTAGAATTTGCATCTGTCTCCAAATTTACAATGACCATTATTATAGAAGAAATTGCATATTGGGGGGTGTTCATATATACATTGTCCTCTTTCAAATCTGCAATTATCTTTTATATATCTGCATGTAATTCCTTCCCATATTTACTTGGGGCCTTTGTTTTTTGCTCTTTATTGGGGGACAGTTTCACTCCGTTTTTTTGATTGCCTTCTTCTCTTTTCCTATTTGTGCAATTTGTGTTGATGTCCTTCGTTACCCTTATACTATCTGTTGCCTTTACACTCTCCGTCGCCTGCATGTTTTTGGCCTCGTTTTGTGCGGTATTTGATTTTTTTTATTTGGCTTTCTCCGTTCTTCTGTTTTCCACTGTTCTTGTTCCCATTTTCCTCTTTCATTTTCTTCTTGTAGTCTCTTCTGCTTTAAATACTGTAGAAGAGTTTAATTTGGTCAAGCAGTTTGCAGGAAAATTTTGCCCCATTAAGTGCTTTACGTTCGTTATATGGGAGATTTTTTTCATCTCCCCGTTCTAGGCATTTAAAATAAAAAAGTAGCTGACAAAAATCACACCTCCGCCCTGTCTCATCTGTTGCATCATCGATCACAGAGTTGCAGGTATGTGTTCATTTCCATGATTGCTGAATGTGACTCGAAAAGGTTATGTTATGGGAGGTATTGGGTGGGGGATGACTCAATCTGAGTGAGGGAAAGAATTCTCCGTTACTCCGGGGCTGGGGAATGGGGGATGTGGCACGCTGTATACTTCTCATGATTGGTGCTCTCGACTGTGGCTGCGGGGAATAATGGGGGGAATTTGCAGGCACTTCAAAAGCCAGCTTTCCTCACAAAGCGATTCTCGGGAAAAAATGCTGTATATATTCACTATTTTTTTATATTTTTTTTTATATATGTCGCGATTTTTACTTTTTTAAAAAGAAATACCACAGTGCACTATCAATTAACTCATAATATCGGCACAGTTTACAACTGATTAACTGCATGATTTTTACTGTAATACTGCTTTTATTCGGACTTTGATCAAAACACGTGTAACCGCCACAACAACAAAAAACACAAACACGCGCACACGTATATATTTATATGTATGTATGTATGTATGTTACGCCCCATTTGTGTAATTGCCCAATTCATGAAATGGGCAATATAACAACTTATTTCATGAAATGGGCAACTTCCTGCCCATTACATGAAATGGATATTTATATTGCCCGTCGTGAAATGGGCGGAATTTTGCTTACCCATTTCGTGAAATGGGCATCTGTCTGAAGGAAAATTACAATTTTGACTGAATCATTTATTAAAAAAGTAAAAACCTTATAAAGAGATAAGGCAAGTGATAATGATTAGTCTACATTCTTACAGGATTTGTGACTGTGACAGGCGCTGTTGCAACGAAGATTATTTTTCAAACATAAACATCGTTTAGTTAGACAATTACTCCTACAATGGCACCTCCTGAACCTTGTCCTCCACCAACACTTTGTAGTTTAAACGATTTCGCGAATACTAGTTTGTTTTGAGGGAATATCGCTAGATTCAAGACCAGTATAGTGAACAGATCCAAACTAATTCTTGAAAGTTTACATTTATTACTTCGACTTTTGTTCCTACGTGTAGCCACCGTCGTCCTCAGCGAGAATTATACCTATTATATTACGAGGATCACCTTTACCACGATCAAATTGAGATCCTGTAATACTACATTATAACCAACGTCGACCACTGGCAATTTTTACTTCGCGTCAAAATTTTTTCTCCTTGTAGCACTATGTCCTCATGAGCTTTTTGCCGTGCGAGTACAGCAGGGTGTACGCTGTACAGCAGCATCGTCTTGTGATACGTCCTTACGTGATACTTGCAGCATGGCTGTTTCATGTGCAGGCGAGTGGTCTGGCTGTAGCGGTGGTAGTGCGGGTGTTGTTTCAGCAACATTGTCTTGTAATACTTGCTGCATGGCTGGTTCATGCGCAGGCGAGTGGTCTGGCTCCAGCGGTGAAGGTGCAGGTGTTTCAGCAGCATTTTCTTGTGCTGGCAATGTTTAGGCGTTGCAAATGGGCAACTTACTGCCCGTTACATGAAATGGGCATTTATATTACTCAGTTCGTGAAAGGGGCGGAATTTTGCTTGCCCATTTTGTAGAATTGTATAAGATTTTAAAGGTCATACACGTGATTGCCCATTTCACAAACTGGGCAGTATAAATGCCCATTTTATGTAATGGTCAGTAAGTTGCCCATTTCATGACATGGGCAATTACACAAACGGGCGTAACATATTATATATATATATATAATATATATTAGTGTGGACCAAAAAAATGAAGGTTTAAAAATCTTTGTTCCGCATGAGTAATGTTATTCCTTTTGCTTACCTTAATCAAATTACAAAATTGAAACCTCTACGTCAAGTTTTAGGGGTCCCGAGAAAATTGCACTTTTCCTTTAATGCTGAAAAAATTAGTTTTTCCTCATTTCATAAGTTCTGCTTTATTTTTTGTTGGAAATTCTTTACGATTCTTGAAAACTTTTTGAGCAGGTATTGTTTGGCCTCTTCTTTAGTTGTCACTGTTGATTAAATTTTTCAATCATGCAACACCCGCCTCAGCTGTGTCATTTGTCACTCTAAGGGCACGAACTCTAGCACAGCCTCTTTGGTACTCAGGATCTATTCCCATGTTGATGCAGAATTTTCAGTGAAGAGAGAATTGAGATGTAGAGCATCAAAAGAGATTTAGTCCTTGAAGTAACAAAATCAGAAATCCTTTTTTCTTTAAAAGAAGCTAGGGTTACCTTGCTTCTAAACGTTTCAGTCCCTTATTTCTTGGAGGCATTTTGATATTATTTCGCATTTGCTCCTTTTCTTTAAGGGATATGCTTTTGTCAAGAAGCTTAATCCAACAAGTGTTTCTGAGAGGTACCACAGATGTCATTTAATGGCATTTTGGGCTTGCTTGATAACACTTGATATCAAAGAATTTTCCTCCATTATTCCAAGATCTTGCGAAAATTTAAGATCAACATTTGGGGCTTCCTCTGGTTTGAGAAGCTTTGCCCAAGATTTTGCGTATACCAATGCAACAAATAAACAAATTTCTGTTATTGCATCAAGTTCTTTTTTAGTCATCTTAAATTGATTTTGGAGAAGAAAAAGCTTAAATGCATAAATTCCTTTTGCCATCCATCTTGCATGATGGTACGCTCCAGGTCTCTTCAAGGGAGTATTAGAAATGCTTTCTTCTCCAAAAAATAAGAGAACAAGTTGAAAAAATTCTTATAATCTCTTGGCTGTTTAGAGTTGAGTGCCTCCTTCATGATTAAGACTGTTTGATTTTTTAAATCTTGAACTCTTTCAATTATTCTGCAGCTTTGGGAATCAACAGCAGTTGTGATTTGAGAATGATCCATAAAATCCCATTGAGTTTTGAATCTTTGAAGATTGGAATATCAGGTTCAGAGGAATGGCCCATAGAAGTCCGGAAGACTTGAGATAGGACAATCTCATAAATATGGTGTCTGCAGGCTAAATATAAAAGCTCTTTTCCAAGTTCTTGTTCAATTTTAGTGCAGCTCCAGCATGGATTCCGGTATTGGATGCTGTTGTGTCAATGACAGCCCAATAATTCTCTGGGTCATATCATGTTCTTGCAGGAGAGAAATGCAAACACGAGCCATCTCCGTACCCGTGCCAGCAGTGACTTTAGGAATTCCCAGCAATTTCTCTTCACCATTCCCACTGACTAACACTGCAATCCTTTCCATTCTTCCTTCGCCTGCAAGAAAAAGTTAAAATATATAATTTATATATAATTTATATATATTTATTTTTAATATTTTATTTATATATATTATTATTTTATATATATTATATATTTAATATTTTATTATATTTTAATATATATATATTTATAATTTTTATATATAATATATAATTTTAAATTAAACTTGACTTTTTTAAATTAATTACTTGACTTATTTAAATTAAACTTGACTTATTTTAAATTAAACTTGACTTATTTTAAATTGAAGGTAAAATGGTGTAGATTGTGAAAACTAGCTTCAGACAGTGAAATGTAACCTAATTAAATAGAAATTTAGCTGTCAAAATGTTTAATTAAACCAACCAGATAATAACACATTGCCTAGGTGTGAAAACCAGACCCACAACTTAGTTTTTCACCTGAGAGATAAAAATAAATATGCTAAATTAATCAGACAAAAAAACTAACGATATCTCTGGGAGCATTTTTCCATCCCAATGAAGAACTAAAGGCTCTCCAGGACAAAATGCTTGCTCTTGATATTCTGTTGCTATTTCTTTGCGTAACTTTTGATGAGTTCGAAGCATAGTAGATTTTGACACTGTAATGTTTTCCAAATTATGGCCCAAAGACTGAGTAACAACAGCATAAGACATAGCTGCATCTCGATTGGAAAGATTCATTCTATCATAGGCTGCTACAACATTTTTGTCAATAGGCTTTGACTTTTTAGGAGCCAACATTTTCTTTTAAATTGCTCTTCAGAGGGACCTTGAAAATTCATTTCAAGGTTGTCGCCATTAGTTGATGATGATGATGACGATGTGAAATCATCTCTATTGGCAGGCAAGAATGATCTTTAGATCGCTTCTGCTCTTTGAGGGCTCTTTCACACTCTAATTCTTCACGATGAAGCCTTCTTTTCTCTCTCTTTGCAAGAATTTGGTCTACTGTACCCATGCTACTTTGTGTAGGATCTTCTTGCTGGCTTAAGTAGAAAAGCTTGTCTTCTTCATTTGACATCATCAAAAGGGCATTAGAGTGACCAATATCAAGAATTTCAGCCTTAATTTCATCTTTAAACATAGCTTCTTCAATACGGCATTTTTCCTCGGGCCTTTTTCTGTTTTTCATCAATTTATCAAACAGCTTATTAAAGAGTCATCTTTCGGATGGCACTGTCTCTATGCATTGTGGGAATCCTGGCTTTCTCCCAGTAGGTCATCACTTCATCTAAGCAAAGATTAATGGATCTTCTTCGTCCCAATTTTCCTCTTTTTGATGGAAGAAATATTTTTGCAAAACTTGCAGTTTTGTAGGTAAGCGGCAACAAAGTATATCTTTATATAAATGGCCAATGAGCCAAACTTTAGTTTTAGAACGAGTAGCCATTTTTAGTTTAAAAAATTAAATTTCTGAAATAGTAAAATAAACCAGTTAAATTAGGAGATAAAAAGGATAACTAAAAGGTTCAAGCCAATTAGGCAAAGCCTTTAATTTAGAGTTGACCAATTAAGGATAATATATTTTATCCAAAATTTTTGTTTTCCTTATTAATAATTTTCTCTGAAATAATGATAAGATTGTTTTTGTACTCTATAACACCAAAAATTTCTTAAATAAGAAGAAATTTTTTCATAAGTTGCAACTCAAGAGTTGAGTTGATCATTGATGTTCTAAGCGCGCCTATTCATTGGAAAATTTTTATAAGTCATTAAATCTCGGGACCCCTAAATATTTCATATTTGACCAAAATTTTGCTGACATGTCTATCTCGTCCAAAGGAACAAGGGCATTAATGTGGAGCAAGGATTTCTTCAACTTTATAATTTACCCCCCATTTGGTCCACACTAATATATATATATACAGGCCCGGATTTAGCTATAGCGAACTAGGCGATCGCCTAGGGCCTCGCGCCAAAGGGGGCCTCGCTCAAGCCATTTTGCGCGTTCTGTTCAAGTGATATTAATGATTTAGAACTCTATGAAGAACTCAAGTACTTTGCAGGTTTATACCTGAGAAAACAGATCTCGGAAATGCCCTTGTTTATATAGTGCAAAAACAACTAAGTGAGATTTATCCTAATTGTTTATGTTGCACTTCGAATAGTATTAACCATCCCAGTTACTGTTGCTTCTGCTGAAAGAAGTTTCTCGCGTCTCAAACTTATTAAAACATATTTGCGTTCCACCATGTCTCAAGTGAGATTGCAATCATTAGCTATGTTATCAATAGAAAACGATATAACAAATTCATTAGATTATTCTCAATTAATTGAAGAGTTTATCTTGAAGAAAAGTAGAAAAGCATTGTGTAATATTCAAGGAGCATCTGAACCAAATATTAAAGCATTAATATTAGCCTGATAAGTCAATCGCTCACTATTGTAAAAAATGAAATGTCAACATCTCTTATACATCACATATGAAAAACGTTGTATACTATGGAAAGTCATTACCTATAATATTATATAAATCTTAGAAATCATTGTCTTATATTTTTGATACAAATCTTGATTCATATTATAATTTATATTTATTTGTATGGTTATTTATATTTCTTATACAATTTCCATGCGTGATTATTTTGGTTGGTTAATTTTTAAGTGCTGGCATAGTTCTGTCTATGTGGGATTCTAATATTGCTGGTATAGTACCGATAATTAAGTCCAATATTTTCATATATATAGGCCTAGGGCCTCGCAATTTCTAGATCTGCCTAGGGCCTCGCAACTTCTAGATCCAGCCCTATATATATATATATTAATATATATATTATATATATATATATATATATATAATGAATAAAACCACGAAGGAAAGGAAACACAAAATGGTGCTCAAGCGCTTTCGTCTAATGACATCCTCAGGAACACTGAAGTATATAAAAAGGTTAAGCCTATATATAGGTTACAGAAAGAAAAAAGAAAAAATAAATAACATACATACACACAAACACACATATATATATATATATATCATACATATCTATATATACAAATACATACATACATACATACATATATACAATAAACAGAGAAGTAAAAATAATAAAAAATTATTAAAAATAAAACCTTAAAGGATTACCAATGAGGCGTACAGATTGTAAGGAAAAATATCGATTTTAGCACAGATCAATGGATTATAAAATACAAATTTATACTGGAACTCTGCCGGGTTTTAGCACAATGCTGCCTATGGTCAGGTTTCGATAGATATAAAAAAAAAAATAAAATGCAAATTAAAAGTTAATCGATTTTTAGCACAAGATCAATATGGATTCTAAAATACAAAGTATACTAGAAACTCTGTCCGGGTTTTAACATATTGCGCCTATGGTCAGGTTTCGATATATATAAAAAAAATAAAATGCAAATTAAAAGTTAATAAAGTAGAAGACAAGTTTACCAAAGATTTAATGTTTTACACATCTTATCTAAATCTGCTTTAAAGGAATTCAACATAACAGGATCGAGTTGAAAAAGACCTTGCTTATGTTGAAGTTATTTGAAAGTTGGATAATGGCAGACTCAAGAATATTTCTATTAACAATGTTGCTTGAATGGAATAAAACTGAAGCATTATTCCAATCAATACAGTGGGCTAACTCTGACAAATGGACAAAAAGGGCACTGGACAACTGTCCTGTTCTAACGGAATATTGATGCTGTTTTATACGTGTGTGCAAATCCTTTCCCGTGACCTATGTAAAAGGAATCACATTGTTTACAAACCAATTTTATAGATAATGCCTGAAATTATTGGTAGGCTATTTTTTACTATGATATTTTCACAATATGTTATATGAAAATACTACATTAATACCAAAAGTTTAAGTACATAGCAATGCCTAAAAAGCCCGGAAAAATGGAAGTACTAAAATATTTTTTGAAACGTACGAGTGTTAAATTGACACGATAGAAAGTTCGTTTTGCCTTGTTGAGACAAGATTCCATAAACGCAGATGGATAACACAAATCATTTCCATACGTTGATTTTTTCCAATTCGGCATCTCTGTTATGTATATATATGTATGTATGTATGTATGTATGTATTTGTTATATAGATATGTATGTATGTATATATATATATATATGTGTGTTTGTGTGTATGTAGTTATTTATTTTTCTTTTTTTCTTTCTGTAACCTATATATAGGCTTAACCTTTTTTATACTTCAGTGTTCCTGAGGATGTCATTAGACGAAAGCGCTTGAGCACCATTTTGTGTTTCCTTTCCTTCGTGGTTTTATTCATCATAAATATTTTTCACGTGTTACCTTCGTGAAATAATTTCATATAATATATATATATATAATATATATATATATATTTTTTTAGTTCAGGAAGAAACCGATTCGCCTCTATTTAAAGGGCATATCTCAGCGGAAAAAACAAAGAAAAAAGTGAGAGGAAAGACAGAGGAAAAAGAAAGGGTGGAGGGGACAGTCGAAGTGGAAAAAGACCAAGGATGACAAGGACTGCAGGGTCGAGCCCCATCATCCTTGGGTGCTAGGGCCGGGAGGGCGCACGTGAAACCTCCAGGAACAAGCATGTACAAACGAGCACAAAGAGCACTCAAGAGCACGAGCTTAGAACCCCTTGCGGGGATATATATATATATATATATATATATATATATATATATATTATATAATATATATATATACACATACACACAATTAGGGTGCCACACACTATAGGGGCAGTTTTTAGAATTGGAAATTTCGAATGGCCCTTAGTCATATTGTTTGGTTGGATGAGAAAACCCTAAATATGAAGTTTGAGCCGATCGAAGTACATTTAGAGGTTCCGCATCGACCGTTTCTGTTGTACCATGTGTTCGAAATAATGGATTTATCTGGGAAACCTGTAACCATGGCACTATTACATATATACAGGGTTGAAAAAACCCAAAAACCAATGGTTTTAAAAAAAAAAAAAAAAAAACTCAGATAACTCAATTAAGTACTGGTACTCAGAAATTAGAATTGCTGACTGTCTCATTTTTTAATTGGAAGATGTTAGATGTAAGAAGTGCTAACTTCACAAAAATGAAAATAAACCTAATAACAACATTTATATTTGTAGCTACATGCGTTTATAATGTAATTGATACAGGTAACTTCAATCCTTTTATGTGCAATGCCACTATTAAATAGGCCTGCTAGTGCAAGGTAGCTATATTATATACTACCGTACATACTAGGCTACCCTGAACTGATGGTTTTTAGGTCTTATCAATATAAATATAAGTTTTAGTTTTAGAGCTATTAGTTTATGAATTAAATAATTTGTGTTGTAAAAATTGAAATTATAAAAAACAAAAAAAAACAGAAAAACATGGTTTTTTAAATGGTTTAAACCATGGTTTAAACCATTTGGGTTAAACCAGCCAACCTGCATATATATTGCTATAATTTATGCATTCATAAATTTAAATATTTAAAATATTTGCTTCTCATTGTATATATTTTCACTACTTTTCAGCATTGAGATCTGGCAACAGCGCAACGCCGGGTTAGTGTGGTGAGTCACACTGTCACAGTCTTCAGTCAATCAGTCTCCTTCACGCATTCAACGCGTGATCATCTCGTGATGGCTACCGCAAGCTCACTGAGATCCAAGACCGAGATATGGCTAATCGGACACGCCAACCCAAGCCCCTAACGGGAAACAGGTTACCTTCAAATGGTGAAGTGCTTCGCCGGTTTATACAGTTTCATAAGGTGCAAAAACAACTTCTAGCCGAGGCGGCGCGTAATGTGATCGTCGAGGTGTGTATACTTTCTGGGCTATGGCCAAAATCCCGACCATGACCTCCAAAAGCGCCGCGCGAAAACTGCTTAGACTTTACGACAATTGGCAGGCACTGCAGCGCAGCCGGAAGCGGTCCGGCGCCACAGGTGAGGCAGCCAGGGCGGCCTTCACCGAGGGACTCGATGACAATTTTGACGTGGCTCTCGAAACGCCCCTCCGTCATCACCATCCAGGAGGATCGCGACTTCCTTCTTGCTCAACGCGAAAAGGGTCGCCGTGGTGTCATGTCCGGGGTGGACAAAATCCTCACTGGAATTGAGCAACGTGCATCCGCACGTGAAGCTGCCAAAGAAAGGCAATGCCAAAAGCAATCAGAGCAATCACTGGCAACAGCAACCCTACATCATCAAACTCGTCGTCGTCGCCTAATTGCTCGACAGAAGAGGAAACCAATCCACCTACAAAGCGCCGTCGCAAAAAGAACATTATGACTCAAGACCTAGCGTCGGCACTGGACCGGACCAAAACAAGCAACCGTGGAGCCGTTCAACTCATGAAAGCAGCTGCTTCCAGTCTGGATATTCAAGACACAGATGAACTGGCTCTCAGTCACGAGACGATTCGGCGTTGGCGATTGCGTCATCGAGGGGAAATCGCCAAAGAAGTGAAGATGACGTTCGATCCCAGTGTCCCGCTCATCGTTCACTGGGACGGGAAGATGGTCTCCGACTTCAGCGGCAAGAAGGTCGATCGCCTCGCCATAGTCGTGTCCGGCGACGGCGTCGACAAACTTCTCTCCGTGCCGAAGCTGCCTTCTGGAACTGGTCGTGCCCAAGCAGATGCTGTGCTGAACTCGTTGGATGACTGGGGAATCGCTGATCGTGTCGTCGGGCTCTCCTTTGACACGACAGCTGCCAACACGGGCGTCGTTTCGGGCGCTTGCGTCTTCATCGAGCAGGGCCTTCACCGCCAGCTGCTGAACCTGGCCTGTCGGCACCACATGCTAGAATTGGTGGCAGAGAAAGCCTTCATCGAGTGCATGGGCCCCTCCTCTGGTCCTGACATTAAACTGTTCTCGCGACTGAAGGAGCGCTGGCAATCCGTCTGCACCGACCAATTCAGCGCCATCTCCAAGGAAGACCTCACTAAGCCGCTGCTCAAGGCGCGAGACGATCTGATCGCGCGTTTCAAGGGTCACATCACCAAGGGCCAGCCGCGGGACGACTACCGAGAGCTTTGGAGCTGGCGATCATAGCGCTTGGAGGCGTCCCCCAGCGAGGTGTGCGCTTCATGCGACCGGGCGCACTCCACCGCGCCCGGTGGATGGCCAAAGTGATATACGCCATCAAGCTCCACCTCTTCCGGCAGCAGCTCCCCATTAAGGCTCGCGAGGCCCGGGGCATCCTGCGCTTCGTAAACTTTGCGCTGCTGGTTTACATTCCGGCCTGGTTTACGGCGCCCCTTCCCGCCGCTGCCCCTCGAACTGACCTGGCGATGCTCAAGGCGCTGGTTGACTACGACAAGGTGGACAAGGACGTGTCCAAGGCTACCTCCCCTGTGTTTCGACGACATCTCTGGTACCTGAGTGAACACCTGGCCGCCCTCGCTCTCTTCGATGACGACACTCCGCTGGAGGAGAAGAGTCGAATTGCGACGGCCATCAAGGATGTCGAGGGCACCGAGGAGTCACCCAAGCGTATTGCCCTGGACGTCTGCCCGGAGGAGCTCGAGCGAAAGACAGTCGCAGACTTTTGCACGACATCCAGCACGCTCTTTTCGAGCGGCTCGCGATCAATACTTCTTTCCTAGAGTTGGAGCCGGCTACCTGGTCGAACAATGCGTCCTACCTGGCGGGGAAACGCCGTGTCTCTACGTTGAGCGTTGTCAATGTCCGGGCGGAGCGAGGGGTCGCGCTGATGCAGAACTACAATCTCGCACTCACCAAGGACGAGGAGCAACGGCAGTACTTGATGCAAGTCGTTGAGAAGCACCTCAAAGAGCACCCGAGCGCCCGCAGCGGAAATCCTTAACGGGTTTGGGAGTACTTTATGGTATATTTGAATTTGCTTCATTTTTATAGGGTGTTACTCCTATTAATCCTGTATAACAATGTATAATCGTATATACTTTATTCTTAGTTATTATTTTGATTTATATGGCAAGTAGGCTCAGTATATTACTATGATTAATACGGAATAAAATGTTTTTATTTTAATAATATTAAGTTGTTTTGTTGCAATAAAATTGAAATTGATTTAATGATTTTGTATTATTAACAACATTACACACAGAGAATAGTATCCTGCTACCCAGGCATGGTGGGACAAGTTTATTCCAATTAATTATGAAATAATGTTGAACAATATTGTTAAGGTGTTTGCTAGTTGCGTATTGTGTTGTTATAAGCTGGTTGCCGGTTGGTGTGGTTTGGATTACAAAGCATAAACGTATTAAGGTGAAACTTTTAAAAAAAACTTTTGAACCGCGACAAAAATATTAATATAAAAAAAAATATTGGAGATGGAATAAACTTAATGCTATGGAAATATAGCTGTGACTGTCCTCTACGCCATGGTATATGATAGCATTTATATTGACATTGTACATGTTACTTTACCCCTTGGAGCTGGAGCAATTTCTTGGAGAAACTCATTACTTCTGACACGTGGTACGCCAGAGATGGTCGATGCGGAACCCCTAAATATCCTTCAATTTGGCTAAAATTTCATATTCCGGGCTTTTTCACCCAACCTAACAATCCCACAAAGGGCCGTCCTAAAAATCAAAAAATGATTTTTATGTGGCACCCTAATATACACACACATACATACACATACACCCCCTCGATTAGGTACTCCGGCTTGCCGGGCCGAGGGGGCTCGTACACCTCGTGGGTTGTTGGGGTTTCCTCAACTCCTCGCCGGGTGTGGGCGAAGTTACCTAGTTGCGTTTCCCCCCCCCCCCCTCTTTTTGCTCCCCTTTTTTTCCGTCTCCCGGAATTTCTTTTGTCTTGACTCGGTCTTAGGCCTCTGTCAATTGTAGTATCCTCCCCCCCTCTGTTTGTATTTTGCAGCCTTGGGGTCATCGGGTGCACCCGCCGGGGGGCATCGCTCCGTGGCTGAGCTGTGCTCTGGGGACGGTACGGGCGCCCGGACCGCTGCTGCGTCTGGATTGGGTCTTTGCTAGGCCCTTAACGGACAAATCTCCGTAGAGCCAATCTGCTGTTTTTAAAACGACAGTCAGGTTGGGGGGGCGGGCTACCCGGGACGTTGGGCCTGCTTTGAAGGATGCAGCGGCGGATGGTGCATTGCCTTGGGTCCGAGGCTGTCTTTTTTGTAAAGCTATTGTTTATGGGTTCAATTTCAAAACTTCAATCCCCTTCTGTTGACGACTCTGGCCCGCCCATGGATTTGGATAAGACTTCTACTTCTGGTCGTTCAGCGGCCTCTGCCTCCGCTGGATTGACCTTAAAGCCATATGGCCCCCTCTCTTCCTCTGCGGCGTCTGGCTCTCGTGGCCGGACTCGTGGTAGCCGTAGGGCGGGGTCTTCGTGGCCCTCGTTCTCTCGCCCTCTCTCGGTTACCGTCACACACGGACCTGTCTCTGCTGTCAATTTCTGTCCGGTGGACTGGTTCCTTGTTCTCCGCCCTTCCGCTGGCTCCCTTCCGGGCAACTCGGAACGGGTGTTTCAGCGTCTTAAGACGGTGGGGGTTCCCTGTCGTTATGATATCCGCCCTCTGAAGGATGGGTCTTCTTTTGAAGTCTCGTTCTTCGGGGGTGACTGAGTCCCTTCTATAGTTGCAGGATGTTTTGGGTTGCAGAGTTTCTGTGACTCCCCATCCGCAATTGAATAGCTGTCAGGGCACCATTTTCGCTTCCCGTCTGTTGCCAATCCCGGTTGGCGAGTTGCAGGAGGATCTTGCCCCCCAGGGGGTAACGAAGGTCTTCCGCTTTTCGTCGCACCGGGATGGTGCTCTTACCCTGTCCGCTCGTCTGCTCCTGACCTTTGACTCCCTTGTGCCTCCGGCCCAGGTGTTCTGGGGCGTGGGTGATCGCCGGTCGTGAGAGTTTTCGGTGCGACCGTATGTGCCTGACCCGGTTCGCTGCTTTGGCTGCAACCGGTTCGGCCATGTTAGCTCTGCGTGCCGCCGTGAGGGTAAGCTATGTGTTCGCTGCGGTGGGCCTGTGCACCCTACCCCGTGCACGAAGCCCCCGCGGTGCTCGAACTGCTCGGGGGCCCACCCTTCCTCTCGGGACTGCCCCGTTTTCAAGTTTGAATTTGAGGTGCGGTCCTTAAGGACTACGAATTCCTTAGTGCGCGGGAGGCGCGCGATAGGGTCCGTGACCGGGAGCCGCGGGGGGTTTGTCCTATGCTGCGGCTCTTGGCCTTGGCGGGTCCTCGGGCACCTCCCGTGCTACCTCGGCGCCTACCGAAGTGGTGCCCCCCTGGAAGTTCCGGGGGTTGATGGTCCTCTTGGCGCCGCGGGACCTTCTTGTCCCTCTGCCTCACTTTCAGACATCCCATCTGATTCCCTGCCTACAGGTGCCCCTTCTCCCTCTCCGGCCTTGGGGTCTGGATCCTTGCCTACTCATCTTTCGGGTGGGGAAGGTGATGCCCCGAAGGGGAGGAGGAAGCGTCGCCGTGGTCGGAGTCGGAGTCCTCCAGACCCGATCATGACTGCTGCTCCCTGCTTCCCTTTCTTCACCGGAGGGGAAGCGGCGCGCCGCTCCTGATCCGCTCGGGACTCCCCCCTCCTATACGGAGGGTTGGTGGGGCGTCACCTCCCGGTGCCCCAACTAGTGTCCGGGTGTCGGTTGAGGTACACCGCCCCATGACACCCTCGATTACTGACTCGGTTCCCATGGTGGACCCGGTCGAGAGGAGCCTGGCCCTTCTTCATGGACTCTCTCTCCCTTCGGCTCCTGCTGAGAGTGGTCGGGTCTCTCTCCTGGATCTACCTCTCCCACCTGTGGTGGACCTTTCCTCCCCCCCCTCCGTCAGCACTTGTCTGGTGTGACGAGCCCTCGAACATCTGGTTCTCCCCGGCCCCCCTCTGGTGGGGAGTCGGGGGTTTCGGCTGGGCCCGTCTCGTCGTCTCCCCCCCTCAGGGGAGCCCCCCCTATGAACTCCCTGTTCCACTTTCCACCTCGTTCTACTACGGATGAAGCAGCTGCGGGGTCGGTGGCCCCTACCCCTCCCGTTCGGGGTGAGTCGGGGAAGCCGATTCCGTCCCTGGTTACGAACCGTTGAGTTTGCTGCTCAGCTTGGTCCGTGGCTATTTCTCTGATTTTTCTGCTTCTTATAATGCCACCTTCCCTTACAGTTCCATTTTGCACTGGAACTGTAGGGGGCTTTTAGCTAACTGAGAGAACCTTGCCTCCCTGCTGGAGAGCGAGCGGCCTTCCTGTGTTTGTCTCCAGGAGACTATCCTGGCTGCGCGGGGTCTCCCTCGTCTCTCTGGCTATGTTGGTTTCCCTTGCACCCCGGATGAGCACACACGCCGGCGGGGTGCGGCGATTTATGTGCATTATTCATTACCCTCGCGAGGTGTGCCTCTTCGTACTTCCTTGCAGGCTGTGGCTGTGCGGCTCTTTTTAGATCGCCAGTACACTGCCTGCTCGGTTATATTCCTCCTCATGACCCTCCTTCTCGCGACGCGGTTCGCGAGTTGGTGTTGCAACTGCCTCGACCGTTTCTCCTCCTCGGGGACTTTAACAGTCGCGACCTGGCTTGGGGAGATGTCCGGTCGACTAATGTTGCTGGTATGTTGCTCTCCTTAATGGAGGAACTTTCCTTCGCGTGCCTCAATTCCGGTGAACCTAGGGTAATTCCAGGACAAATAGACAAATGAAAGTGCCAAATGTACACTCCACCATCTCCAAAATTCATGAAACTTGGTGTGAGGGTTGGTTTTGGTCCAAATTACAAAAATCTGAATTTTTTTGAAAATTGGTCAAGTTGGTCAAATTTTATGGCTTGACCAAATTTTGGTCAAATGAAAAAACCAACAATTTTCAAACGTAAATATCTCAGCTGCTAATTGTGGTAGCGTAATAAGTCTTAAATGATAAAATATGTAAAATTAACTGTAGTTTCTAAATATGTATCATTTTTTTAGGGTAACAAAAATAAAATTATGATTTTTTGGAAAAAATGTCAATTTTTTTTTTTTGCGATTTGGCAGCGAAGATATCATTTTTCGAAAAAAAGACCAAGAATAAAAAATGTTTATTTGATGTATGTACACCATAAGTAATAAAAAGTCAGCTTATAGTTTATTATAAGGCTCAAAACTGAGTTTGAAATTAAGTAATAAATTTTTTTTCAGACGACGAAGATTTATTACAGACTTGTTGGTCCAAAAAAAGACAATTTTCAAATCATATAAAAAATACATGTAGATAAACCAAAGGAGAAAAAATCTTTTAAAATATATGTACAATGTACATACATAACCTCTCTTATATTTAGGGACAGAATATATTGACAATAATAATGTTTAATTTATAAAGCGCTTATCAGAGTATAAAATACTCTTCCTAATACTACACGTACACAAGTCTTTGAGAATGAATTAAGAGACAGTATTCTCATCCAGTGAATCCAAATTTTAGACACTAATAATATAATAATAAGAAAAAAGAATTTGAAAAGATTTTTATAACTATTAAGTAGATACACAAATCTTAGATAAAAATTTTAGAAATATTATATAGACAATCTTAAATAGTATACATTCGATAGAATTTATTTTATCTTTGAAAAGTTATTTAATTCTTGAAGCGGAAAAATGTATTGTATTCTTGTTCCTCCTCGTAAACTTGCTTCAATACTCCCAAATATATTTTCTGTTGGAACGTGACAAACATCATCTTGCGCAGGAAAAATGTATGAGGGACATACGCCCGAAGGATGGAGAAATTTTATCAGAAAATCATCATATTCACAGTCAAAGGACTGGACTAATCCGAGCCATAGTTTATTTTCATACATACAACCCACAAAAGAGCCTGTTTCAATTTCGCGTTGAGAGACAGTATTATGTTCTTGATCCGAAGCAGAAACTCTAATGAGCTCTCTTATTTCGACTGACTGTGCACTCTGAGAGAGTGGATAAACCTTCAACGAATTCTTGGAAATTGGGACGAAGCGATGTAATTGTTGAGTACCTTTGATAGAAGTAATAGGTTCACTCAGACGTTTTTGCAAAGAAAGCTCTACATCTACAACTTCTGCCTCAGAGACGTAAAAAAAGTCAATAGCGGTTAGGAATTCTTGAGAGCAGAAATTGTAGAAGTCCTCAGCTGTTAAGATTTGATGGTCGAGAGGCCGTCGTAAGCTTTCTCTGGCGACTGCTCTTTTTACCGTTCCGCCAATACCGTCGCAGGCATTCTTCCCGTGGGATGTCGCGAAAAAATTCCACTCAGCATGAATTTTGAAGTCTTCGAAATGATGGCATAAATTTAGAAAATTTGTTTTATTCTTATACTGAGCCGCGCATCCATCTGTGAAATAATGAATTTTAGTTAGGTTTGAATTTTGTTGTTGGATGCACAGGATTAATTTTTTGAGAAAACTATGAACCAGAATTGTATCATGCCTGCGACGGTTTGAAACGAAGCAGTAACTTTTGCAAATTAGTTTTCCTGCATTGTTTTTGGAATAATAAACGAATGGGTGCACTGTACATTGCGAGTTCTCCCAATGAAACCCCTGGGCACAATCTTGTACGATGAATGAGAAGTTTTCCGCGAAATCGCCCACCAAAACACCTTCATTTTCGGGCAGAGTTTCTTTTAGATTTTTGAAGTAACTCGACTGACATTTATTCGTGAAGTGGTGTCTTGTCAGTTGTGCAATTTTTTTGGTGAGCGATTCCACGTATTCCTCTGGAGTTTCGGTGATATCTTTTAACATACAGTGATCGACGGACACCCATTGTTTATATTTTATCTCTTCCATCGCCATGAAGTCCAAACTTTCCAAATAATTTTTGATTCCGACCTCTCGCGGGCATCTTTTGCATCGGTGCATCATACAATCTTCATTGTCCATGCCGCAGATGGATAAAGACATTAATTTTTTGTAGTCTAAATCTTTAATGCCTAACGCTGATATTTGTAGTTTCGGATTTTGGTGATGCGTACATACGCAGACACTGTGAGTTCCGCTTTGTCCCGCAAGCACGCACCACGACGGTCGAAGATGAGCAAAGGTACTAAAGCCTATTTTGGGATTTTCATCATTTTTTGCATATTCAGCATATAACTCTTTCAAGTTACACAATACCAGTCTTTTTTGTTTTTTATTTTTTCACCCTCTTCATTTATTGCAAACTTATAATCTTTGATTCCCGGGCACATCCTACTATATTCGTCATTTTCATAAAACTCCTGAATGATTTTTTTCATTTCAGCTGTGACGACCTTCCCTTTCGTCATGTTTGGAATGTTAGGAAGAATCCCAAACTGTTTTTGAAGATTGCGGCTCTTACGCACCATATACTTTGTTGCTCCAAAGAAGTCAGCAGTTTTTTCAATGGGATAGGGATACAATGATAGTATTTGTAACCTAAGATTGCGATCGTTACTTGCTTGAAATTTCTCCTTTAATTCTTCCATAACCTTTTGATACCTGAAATAAAGTGTATTTGACATTAAGTTTAATTAGTATATTTTTAATTAAACTTTTCATAAAATATATGTATATGTATTATATTGTCCGATTATAAAAATGTAAACAGATAAAACTTAATTTAGTATATACTTCGATGACTGTATTAAATTTAATTTAAAATGTCAAATTTCAATAACTATGTCCGAAAAGTAGTCTTGCCTCTCTAAATCATCTTCCAAACAACTTTTTTTGGATGGACCAGCTTCAGAATAGTCAATAGGAGCCCCATAAGCAGCTTCAAAACTTCGTTTAACCTTTTCCGTTGTCGATCTGAATTTCGTAGAAGCCTTTATCTGTTTTTGTCCCGGCTTCAATCCAGCTGTAAAACAAATTCATAAATTTAGGTTGCGTGAAATAATCAAATATCAAATATTTTGTATATATGTATTCAAGTGCTGATGCTAATATTTAAAAACAGAAAACTACGAATTTGGCATTAAGAAACAAATGTCCTGAACGGAGTCTCTATTGTTTTATTACCTGTTTTAATAGGGCTTTCATCAAATAAAGGTAAAATATTGTCGCTGAGCAAATCTTTATTGAATTGCCTGTCTTGAACGACAAATTCTTCCAATGGTGGTGGATTCGTGGAATCGCTACTGCTTCGCTCCATACATTCGTTAAGTATGTCTGGCTCAGGTATTGGTGCAGGTTCCGGCTCTCTGGATGAACGTTGAACATGTTCTAATACAATTGGCTTCTTTTTAATTGTGACATAGCAATTGCTGCATAGTAATTGATTTTCTTCCAAAATTCCATAGCTTGCAGCTGCCATGGCAGAGTTTACTTTTTTGATGTTACAGAAAATTCTTCTTGTGTTTTTTCATAGGATCGCAACAAAATTTGTGTTTTGAGGCATTTTAAGGGTTAGGTAAATTTACGTATACTAGAAAATTAGGTATATACTGAAAATCTGGAAAGAAAGCAAAAAATTGTTAAAATTTGGAGGATTTTTTTTTTGTCATTTTTTTTTCATAATAATCGTCGATAAGCTGACTTTTTATTACTTATTATGGTGTACATACATCAAATAAACATTTTTTATTCCTGGTTTTTTTCGAAAAATGATATCTTCGCTGCCAAATCGCAAAAAAAAAAAAAAAACTTTCCAAAAAATCATAATTTTATTTTTGTTACCCTAAAAAAATGATACATATTTAGAAACTACAGTTAATTTTACATATTTTATCATTTAAGACTTACTACACTACCACAATTAGGAGCTGAGATATTTACGTTTGAAAATTATTGGTTTTTTCATTTGACCAAAATTTGGTCAAGCCATAAAATTTGACCAACTTGACCAATTTTCAAAAAAATTCAGAAATTTGTAATTTGGACCAAAACCAACCCTCACACCAAGTTTCATGAATTTTGAAGAGGTTACCGTGTACTTCATTTGTCTATTTCTCGTAGAATTACCCACTACCTACTTCCACGAACCCACGGGTTCATCAACCTGTATTGATCTCTCCTTGGTGTCCCTCGATGCCTTACTCGATTTTTCGTGGAAGGTGTTGGGGGACTCTTATGGCAGTGATCATTACCCAGTCTGTCTTGAGCCGGTCGGACTGCAGCCGGGTGTCTCGTCTCGACCGAGGTGGTGTCTTGAGCGGGCTGACTGGCCATCCTTCAGAGCTCGTTCCGTCATTGCCCATTCGGTGTTGAGCTTTGGCTCTGTGGATGAGAGCTTGGAGTTCTTCGAGCGGGTGGTGATGGGCGTTGCGGAGGACTGTATTCCTCGATCTTCCGGTAACCCGCGGGCGCGTAGCTTCCCGTGGTGGACTCCAGCATGTCACCAGGCGGTGTGTGAGAGGAAGAGGGCAACGCGCCGCTTCCACCGCATCCGGCGCGCGGACCACTTGATTGAGATGCGGCGGGCGAAGGCTTTCGCCCGCCGGACTCTCAAGTTGGCCCATCGGGCCTCTTGGCGTGCTTTTGTGTCCGGCATTTCCTCGTCTACCCCTTCTGCTGCTGTGTGGCGGAAGGTACGTAGTATCGAGGGGAAGCCGGTCCCTGCTAGTCGCCCTGTCCTTCGGGACGGGGACGGCTTCCTTTCGGATCCTGCTGCTGTGGCCGATCGGCTGGCCGGTGCTTTTGCTGCGGTTTGCCGTTCGCCTTCAGCTGCGGATCGTCCTTTGTCGGATGTTACGTTCCCGCCGCCTGGGAACGAGCCCTATAACCGTCTCTACGATGTGGGAACTTCCGGCTGCCTTGGCAACCCGTCGTTCTTCCGCCCCTGGCCCTGATGACATCCCGTATGACTTTATTTGGAATCTGCACCCGCTGGCCCTACACTTCTTGCTGGATCTTTTCAACCGGGTGTGGGTTGAGGGGTCGTTCCCTTCCCGTTGTAGGGAGGCGATTGTGGTCCCGATACCTAAGCATATATATATATATATATATATATATATTTTTTTTTTTTTTTTTTTTTTAGTTCAGGAAGAACCGATCGCCTCTATTTAAAGGGCATATCTCAGCGGAAAAAACAAAGAAAAAGTGAGAGGAAAGACAGAGGAAAAAGAAAGGGTGGAGGGGACAGTCGAAGTGGAAAAAGACCAAGGACTGCAGGGTCGAGCCCCATCATCCTTGGGTGCTAGGGCCGGGAGGGCGCACGTGAAACCTCCAGGAACAAGCACGTACAAACGAGCACAAAGAGCACGAGCTTAGAACCCCCTTGCGGGGATATAATATATATATATATATATATATATATATATATGTATTATATGTATATATATATATATAATATATATAATATATATATATATGTATTATATATATATATATATATATATATATATATATATATATATATATATATATATATAATATAAATATATAATATATATATATATAATATATATATATATATATATAATATATATATAATACATATATATATATATATATATATATATATATATATATATATATATATATATATAGGGTGTCCCAAACTCATAGGGGGCCAAATTTGTTTTCGGGATACAAACCGCTCGTGTTGCGCTCTTTTGATGTTTCCCATTAGAAAGTCTTCCTGTAAAATTTCAGAGAGATCGAAGGAAATTTAAAGGTCCCGAACTTTGAACACTATTTCTCCTCTTAACTGAAAGGCAAATTAACTGAAATATTTCTCTCAAAAGTTCCATCACAAGATGATTATACAAAATAAACATGTACAGGGTGGGCCGTAAGTTTC